>APFE030585680.1:21111-118829 GCA_000404065.3 Pinus taeda | reverse complement strand
TTAAGAAAGAAGATAGTAACCTTATTTATTCCATCCTTACTAAGTTGGGACCAGACTACTCTATATTTGTTTCCACCTTCCATTCTACAAGGGAAGCTTTCATTTGTCAAGGAAAAGACTACAAGGCCCCTTCCTTTGACTCTTTTTGTGATTCTTTAATAAGAGAACAAGAAAAACTCTTACAACTTGGTCTTCTTAATCTTGGAAACTCTTCCAAGAAAGCGTTAGCCGCCCAGCAGCAACCAAATTTAAAGAATCCTAAGAAGTCATATCCTAAAAAGAATGGTCCTAAAACAAACAAGGGTCCTAAGCAAACTCAGCCTCAAAATGAAAGATCATTTCAGCAAAATGATAAGACCAATAAAAACAAATGGAAGAAGACTGATAGACATTGTAACTTTTGTAATCGAGATGGCCACTTAGAATCTAAATGCTTTAAGAAGATGGAGGCCTTGGAAGCCGCAATGAAGAAACATAACATCCATGTGGAGCATTCTTCTACTTCAACTTCAACTTCATCTTCAGGAATGCACTTTCTGCATGTCGTTGTCAATCATCTCAGTCTGGTTATGCTTTAAATGTATCTTCTTCTTCTCATTCTCATGAGTGGCTCATTGATTCTGGAGCCTCTTATCACATGGCCAAAAATAAAGCCATGTTTTCTTCTTTACATGATTATAACACCAAAATATATATGTTGGTGATGATAGATCTCTTAATGTTGTAGGGACTGGAACTGTTCATCTAGACAATGGTCAGTTTAATGATGTATTATGTGTTCCAACCTTATCCACCAACCTTCTATCTGTATATCAGATAACTCATTCAGGTGAAGGTAAAATCGTTGAATTTCACCTCACGATGTTGTAATTAAGGACCTAAAGGATCCTAGACAGATTTTAGCTACTGGCATTGCTGATGATTCTACAAGGTTGTATAAGTTTCACAACTTTGGGTCATTAAATCTTCCCTCAGTATTTGTTGCTCATAATGATGAAGTGAGAAACTTTGGCATGAGCGATTTGGTCACTTAAACTATCGCTCCCTTCAGCATCTATGTAAAGAAAATATGGTGACAGGTCTTCCTATGGTATCTTGCAGAGATGGTGTTTGTTCTGGATGTGTACTCGGAAAACATCATGGGACAGTTTTTTTTGAAAAACGTGCCTCTTGGCATGCCTCAGCCCCTCTACAGCTTGTGCATAGTGATTTATGTGGTCCACTTCCAGTTGTTTCCTTCTCTGGCTACAAGAATTTCTTAACTTTCATTGATTATTTCTCCAGACGCACTTGGGTATACTTCTTAAAACTCAAGAGTGAAGTATTTAACAAATTCTTGGCCTTTAAGGCCTTTGTTGAAAAACAATCTGGACATCAAATTCTTAAACTAAGATCAGATAATGGCAGAGAATATGTTAAAAACGACTTCATCAACTTTTGCACTGAGCATGGAATTCAAATGCAACATATTGTTCCATATACTCTACAACAAAATGGTGTAGCTGAAAGGAAGAATCGCACCTTAAAGGAAATGGCTAATTGTATGCTTCAATCTAAAGAACTTAGTCTTAACTATTGGGCAGAAGCAATTAACTATGCAAATTACATACTAAATCGCACTCCTACTAAGGCTTTAAAGAATATCACCCCAGAAGAAGCATGGAGCTCTATTAAACCAGATGTGAGTCACTTTCCTGTTTTTGGAAGTGAAGCATGGGCCCATATTCCAAATGAGAAACGTAAAGCTTTAGAACCTAAGAGTGAAAAATGTATCTTTGTTGGATATTTTGAAGATGTCAAAGGATATAGACTTATTCCATTTAAGTCCAAAAATGTTATCATTAGAAGAGATGTAAAGTTGATGAAAATAAATCGGCCTACGAGCCTAGTTCGGCGCATGTGCCACCTCTCTCTATCTCTTCTAATTTTGAACATATTTCTTCTTCAGATGATGAAAGTGAGGATGACAATCCTCCCCCACCTTTTCAGGAGCCTCCTTCAGCTCCTTCACTTCCAAAATGGGTCCAAGCTACTCGAGATGCGGCAGGTGATCTTGCCGGTGATCCTACAGATCAGCGCCGTACCCGTTCTCAGTTTGAAAGAGCCTCTTCTTTACTGGCTCAAGTGTTAGCAAATTATGATCCTGACACCTTTGCAGAAGCTTCAGGCCATCCAGATTGGGATGCAGCTATGAATGAAGAATATCATTATTGGCAAACGATACATGGGATCTTGTTCCTCTACCAAAGGGACGAAAACTTGTTAGATGCAAATGGGTTTACAGAACCAAGTATGGACCAGATGGGAAAGTTGATAAACATAAAGCTCAACTTGTTGCCAAGGGCTTTTCACAAGTTGAGGGCATTGATTATACTGAAAACTTCTCCCCTGTTGCCAAAATGAACTTTGTCCGCCTTGTCCTTTCCCTTACTGCCTCCTTTAAATGGGAAGTCCATCAGATGGATGTTAAATCCGCCTTCTTGCATGAAGAAATCTACATGGAACAATCTTTTTGGTTTATACAAACAGACTCCAGTCTTGTATGTCGGCTTAAGAAATCCCTTTATGGTCTCAAGCAAGCTCCTTGGGCTTGGTATGCCAAAATGGATAGCTTTCTTTTAGAATCTGGCTTTACTAGGTGTCATTCTGACAATACTGTCTACACCAAGAAAGTGGGGAAGTCTCTTATCATTCTTGTTCTTTATGTTGATGATCTTATAGTTGGGTGATTCTTGAATAGAAGTGGACCAGGCCTTCTTCACTGTGTCCAAAAACCGTTCCCTATTTGCCCATAGTGAGCTGAACCAGAAGGGGATTGGTCCCAAGTTTTCTTCTTCTTCCATCAGAAGGAGGGGGGGCTTATGGTCTAAGTTCCACTTTGGCAGAATTTTTGTGGAAATGATCATCTTCTCAGAGAGGAAGGAACTCTAAATAAGGAATCTGTCCAGCCTGGATGAGATATGCTCCTCCCCTATTCTTTTGTTTGTCCAGGTGTATAACGCTTTTTTTGGCTTGAATTCCATTAAGTTCCATTGTTGAATAAGGTTGTCCACTGAGGCGAGGAGACAGTCCCTGCTGCTAGTTCCTCCTCTTTTTTCCTTTGGGTCTAGGATTAGATTGTAGTCTTCGGCAATAATTATATTATTTAGGGAGTAAGCTTCCAAAAAATCAGTCAGGGTTTGCCAACATTGTTCCTTTTCTACATAGAGTATTGTAACATAGAGATTAAAGAGGGCAATGTTTATCTTACTTGGAAGGTGTTGGAGTTCGATATAAATCCAGTGCTATGTCTGAAGGAGCTCTCAAGTTGGAATTTTTCAGCCTCCCAGAGCGTGGCTAACTTGCTGCATGTACCTCTAGCACTTACTGCTTTTGTTTTCCATTTTTCTTTATTGAGTTCTAGAAGGGCTTCTCCTTCTATTTTAGTCTCTTGGAGCTTGAGGATCTCGGGAAGTTCTGACTTTAATAGGCTCTTGACTGCTTCAGCTTTTGATGGGTTCCCTAGTCCTTTGCAATTCCAAGAGACTAATCATATTACTTACTGGTAGGGGTTGGGGTAGCTCCTCCCTTGGGAGGCCTGGTTCTAGTATTTCTGCCGATAGTCATCTCTATAGTGGTCTAAATGCCTTACAATTTTTGTCTCTCTGCTTCTTCTTCTCTGGCCTCTCTTGAGATTTCCTCCCCACACTTTTCAAGGGCCTCTCAGTTGTTTCTTCTTCCGAGGATCCTGATGTGTCGGGGTCTTCTTTCGTGTCATATCTGCATAGGTTGGGTAACTATAGACACCTTTTGGGGTTTGGACTGGTTCCTCTTACCTTTTGTTTTCTTCTATGTTTTTTTCCTGTTGTTCATTCTCTTTATCTGCTGGATCTTGGGGTTCTTTTGGTGTGCTGAGAATATCAAAGGGATTGGTTGATATGCCTACCATTGGAGGGAATGAACTTCCTTTTGCTTGGGGTTCTAGAGGAGCAACCTTCCCAGTGGAGGCGGCTTTCCCTTTGTTCCTGTTGCTCTGCTTAGATGGTCCTGGTTTCTGGACCTGAGTCCATTGATCTCCCTTCTTTTTCTCAATTACCTCCTTTGATTTCTTTTTACAATGCTTGGCAAAGTGCCCATAGCCATGGCAGTTTCTACATTTAAATGATAGTTCCTCGTAATCTAGCACTTGTATATGTGACCAATCAGTCACTGTGAGTTTAATGGCTTCAGGGAGACCTTCCTCCATGTATACTTGTACACAAATTTGAGCACATGAATACTGGTCTCTTCTTTCTACTCGGTCAATGTATTTACCTAGCCCGTTTCCTACAATTTCCAAGGATTTAGGGTTCCACTAGTGGAGAGGAAGGCAGGGCAATCTCACCCAGACTAGAATGACTGAGGGCACATCTTGGGTCAGGTCGAAGTCTAGAGTCCATTGGTTCAAATATAGTCCTTGAGTCCCCATGAAGTACGGTCTCTTTCTGAATATTAGGTTTCCATCTTTTGCTGCTTCGAATACAAATACAAAGAAGCGTTTGCCAACGAAATGGTTTTTTATTCCTTCTTTGACCAGTGAATGCCAGTTCCTTTGAACCTAGGCTTCAACCGCTTTTGGTGAGGGCCATAAGCCTGTGAACTGGTCGATAAGTCCTCTTTCTGCTAGGTTTAGTGCCGCTTTGCAAGGCTCTTTAGTAGGCAGAGCAACTGTGGGGATAGTTGCCATTTTTTTCATGAACTTCTGTTGATTTTTGGATGCTGGCCTTTTATTGCAAGTTGTAACTAGATCCCAGAATGCAGCTAGCTCTGGTGGCAAGGTAGTTTCCTTTTCACGACCCCCTTTTGGGGCTATGGATCTGGAGCTTTTCTTAGTCTTGAGGTTGGTTGTGTCTCTTTGCCTCCAGGCTTCCTCTTGGTGGCCGTAGGCTACACTAGGCTCCCGCTAGCTGGTTCCTCTTGTGAAGGCAACTCTTGCTCCCTCTCCCAGTAAATCACTCCATAAATGCTAATTTTAATGATGATATATTTTGTTGATTATAGAAATAAATATTTTACCTTTTATAAATTGAACACATTAATATAAATTCAACATATTGAGCTGACATGTACAAATGTTGACCAACTTTCTTACATTACACCTACACATCTACCCTATATTGAACCGTAGGCGCAAAAAGAGTTAAATTTAAACCAATAAAATAACAAATAAAGAACCAAAATAACACAAAAATGCTATGTCTTTATTATTAGAAAAAAGTTCACTTGCCTATTTAAGGGAGAACTTCCAAAAGAGCAAATATGCAACTACACGTAACTTCACAAGTCTTGTTTTACATTTCTTGATCTTCATCTTTAGAGAGAGAAATTTCTAATTTAAATTGGTAAGCGTGGCTATAAATATTAAATTTAAATTGCTTGAAAATCTCATAACTTTACTAATAAATTTTATATATATATATATATATATATATATATAATATATATATATATATATATATATATATATATATAATATAGATATAAGTTATATTAAATCTAAATTAATATAAAAAGAAATTGACTAAAGTTTTTTAAATTTAACAATAGATTGAATTTATAAACGAATATTGAATTAGTTAAATTGTATTTTTGAATAATTTATTATTATTAATATTTTATATTAAAATTTGAATGAGTTACACATTTTTGTCTTATTAAGGACTAACTAAATTATTTTTTCCCTATGAGTATTGAAATATTTTAGTAATTAAGTTAGATTGAATATCAATGAACTAATTGAGCAATAGAAAAATATTTATCTTAATTTTACAACCATAGTTTCAACCATACTAAACTTTATAATTTATAAAAATATATTTGCATTTTTTTAAAGTAAGTCGTTTTGCATGCAATTTTGCATGCAATTTTGTATATAAATGTTTGATATAAGTTCACCAATACATAATCTATAATAAATATTATTTCATAAAAATAAAAATTGTGATGATAACCATCTAACTAATCTAAGATACACATTCAAATTTTCTACCATCATCTAATGATATACACCTATAACACATATAAACGTGACTAGATAACACACAAATCTAATAATCTAACATGGAATCATCATCATGATCACATCAAACAAAACAAAAACATTGTAATCTAACATCATCACCACACACATCCTTAAATTATTATAAATATCATGTCAAATAACTACTATCACATACACATCTATCTGCAAGCACATTAAATGAACATATCTAACACGACCTAACAATATACTCATCAACACCAATATATATATATAAGTCAAATAACTACATCAAGTCAAATAATTGCAATCAAATATTTGATACAACAGACATAGTAGTGCCAGCCTAGTCTGCAGTAGAAGACGATGGATGGTAAACTACTACCTCAACATCTGTTGAACTTAGATGAGGTGGAGGAGGAGGATGGTCAACTATTGTCTCAACTCAATTTATCGAATTCTAAGGTGGAGGAGGAGGTGGTTGGTTTTCCCTGTCAGAAGAAACATAAGGCACATCATCTAGCTCTGGTATCTCATCATTAGGCAACGAACGACGAGGTGTACTACCAAAACGATCACCGACACCATAATGACCATGATACGATGGGGTGGTACTACTATAAGCATCATGATCACCCTCCTCATCATCATGATCATGATTACCACCCTCATCATCATCACCACCCTCATTTCATGTATCTTCTGCTGCATTCCTTGCATCCCTCATCGCTGCGTGTACCCTACTAGCTCCAATGATATGACACATAAGAGACATCATATCAAGTGGACATTCCCTATACAAATCCACAAACCTAGGATCTGCACTGATATCTTGAGTCCTCGCAGGGTGGACTCCCTCATCAACCTCAACTATGGCCAATGTGATGCAATAGTCCATTCGAAATTGCAGACCATCGCTACAACACCAAACTGCCACACCCCCATGAGGATGTGCCTCACCCTCTTATGCCTCACGTATCTCCTCATCTCCTCCGTTCAGTGGGGGAGGAGGCATGTCCCCATTGAATGTGCCGATGTCTAGAAAATATATAGTACACAACAATAATTAGAAAATTTCATTAAGCAATTTAATATATCAAGTAAAAGAATATTTTAGGATAAATTTTATTCTAATTAATTAAAACATTAAAACAAAACTAGATTAATTTAAAGAAAGCACTAATATTACCTCTATAATCTGGAAACTTAGTCGGTGTGAAGAGGATGTTGGGACACTATCTCCAATCAATCCCCGCATACAAAAACTCCAATGCGACAAACACATGGTCATCCTCACTGGCCAGTAGCACCAGTGCCTCAGTGGAAATCCTGGACGGATACTTCGGTAGGCCCCTCTTGGTCATCATCTGCCCCCACATCCACATCTAGACCTCAGTGACCATCCTAGGAGGGAAATAGCCAAATGCAAGCCTCGTCTATGGAAATCTCTCTCTAAAAAAAAAGAGATCTGAAGTGAAAGGGAAGGTCACCCTCCTATGTATCAATGGACAACATATATCTAAAGCCATACAAAAATGCCTCAAAAAAATGGCAGACCATCTGATATGACATGACACGTGAATAAAAAAACTGGCATAACCAAAAAGAGGGAAACTGATGTGCTTCCTATCACTATTAGAGTGTGCAATGGTAGTGATTAAGAACAATAGGTAGCTAACCTCATTTGTAGCAAAAGAAGAATACATAGCTGTTGACCACGCACTTGAAAATCTAATAGATGTATTGCATGAGGTTCTACATATCTCTGAGTGTAGGCAAGTTGAGTCTCGACTAAAATCCCATGGGGGACATCACGAAGCTGTGGAAAATCCTCCCCTCTCCTAGATAGGTAAATGATAAAGTATATGTCCTCCTTAGAGGGCCTATAACACGCCCTAGGATAGACATGTAAAGCCTACTCTTGGGAACTCCATTAGTAGATCAGATGCGCCAATACGATAGAGTGCACCTTCAAGGATGTAGCCTCCTCACAGTACTTGAGGATACCTACATTCCTTAAGAGCACTCAGGTTGCTGCAGTAATTGGGCAAGGGTATAAATCCCTCTGCCTCTTTATGGCCTCCCATGTTCAGACCATATTGTATGGGTGCACCTGCTGCTCCTACTCCCTCTGCTGATGTCTCTGCTACATGATTGACATATAAAATACATCAGATTCATACATAAAATACAATAATTTTTATTAATGAAACATGTATTTTATAAATATGGAAACATAACTTTCAACTAAAAAATAAAAAAATCATTGGTGCTCTCAAAACATAGTTAGACACCATCTTCGATGCACTGTAAAACATAATCACACTATTCCCAGTGCACACATAAGCCTGACGTACTGTTGTTGGTTACAAATTTAAATTTTCATTGTGGTGTGTCACAGTTATGTATCGATATGTACGTATAAGCTTTTGGCACTGGTATGGAATGTTCAATTATCGAACACATCGAGCTATAGCTATATTTTTAAATATTATTTTTGCGGTACATTTGGTAAATATATACACACTAAGAGTAACATACTAATGTATAATTTATTTCTTTCCTGGTGCATTTCCATTTAATAAACACACCGCAAAAATCGTGGTGCATTATGTTCACACGCCGAATTGTGGTGCACCCTGTAAATTTACAGGGTGCACTGCTATCGGTGCAAGCCAAACATATCGAGCACATTGCGCAGGTTTTTTTTGTTTGTTTGTTTGTTTAAATAATGGAAATTTAAGCTAATTTGAAATTCTAATTCAATATAAAATTAAATTAGAGAGAAACATAGAGATTAACTAGACATTTGGTCATCAGGGAGACATTGTTAACACTTAATGGAAAAAACAAATTTTAACATGGTTTGAAAAAATTAGAAAGTGATGCAGTGAGCATGGTATGGAAGGATGGTGAGAAAAATAAGCATCAACGTCAGGGCGCTTACATGAGGAAACAATGGCACTAGTGCTTTAGAGCTCTCTAACATTGTAGATGGTAAAAATGAAATTTACGGTTGCGAGTTTAATTTTTATTTAATCCTCCTCTGGTGCATTACTCTAACCACACCAGTGCGTAATAGATCCAATAACACCACATTTTTTTTAAATTAAAAAATCTATAGTGGTGCTTTTCTTAAGATGTCCTGAAGAGTTCTAATACAGGTACTTCACCTGTTCTTTTCTTGACTATAGCACCACTCTATTTTAAAAAATTAAAAACCACCTAGCTGTGCTCTTTAGAAGACACCCCAAGGTGTTTTAATACATTTACTGCATCGGTGGATCATTGCAAAATAACACCACATTTTTTTCTTCTGAAATTTAAAAACTATAGCGGTGCTCCTTCGTGGTATGCATTGAGGCGTTTTACTACATGAAGGGAACCAGTGCTATCGATTATTAAAGTACTGGTGCGTTGTCTTATTTTGCGCACTGTGTTTTTTTACTTTATAAAAATAATTTTTTCACTGCGCACCATGTTCTATGCGGCACTGTTGCTTGTATGGATAGTAAAGTACTAGTGTGTTTGTAGATTGTAGACGCACCGTAAAAACACACATCCCCTCAAAAATCTGCTCGCTCACCTCCGCTAGTGACCTTTGCTACAAACATATTTTTGGGCTATTTTTATAGGGGCTTCCACAAAAAACTCCGCTAGAAGGTATTTTCCATGTAGTGTGGGAACCCAAGAAATGTTGGCCCACATTCTTGGATGGACTCTCTAGTAAAATCATTTGTTTGGCATGGAACTAACCAATTGGGATTATATTAAAAAAGGTTGTGTGTTGAGTTTTTTAGTTCAGAAGGTACTTCTAGCCTTGTGTCTTGACTATAAGGACCTTGATTTTCCTATTTAGGATCTTGCATGCGATGTGCATCTAAATCAAGTTAAATTTATTATTGTACCCTTTAATGTACAAAATTTACTTTTCAATAATACAATAAAGTTAATAGAGAAATGCTATAATAGATCCAATCTTTCAAAAATGCAGCAAAACCAATCAATAATATGAATGTTCAGTAGATCCACATCAATCTAATGTTATTGTTCTACACAGTATGAACTTCATATGAAAATCCTAGTAATACCCTAGCTAAGAATTAATTAAGTTCCACCATTGTAAAATCTATGCGATGATAACCTCTAGTCTACCTTAGACCCATGATGGATTTCTACTTCCACCGTGTTGTTTCCATCACTTTATAAGTGCGCACAGACTGTGATAATTTCTGGTCTACTACAAGAGCTGAGCCTCAGTAAACTCACTCTGTAGAAGGGTCCTCAGGAACACTTTGGTATGTGGAAAATCTTCAGTTTGTTACAAAATCTGAACCTCAGGAAATAAGGTCCATGGAAGAATCATTTTAAGGAGGAGGACACAATAGATATAATCATATTTCCCAAGACGCCTCAAGAACAGTCTCTAGAGGCCTTTCCTTTTCTTAGAATTCAGATGAATTTCCCAAAACAACACTGTAGTGCCACAATCCTTGTTTACTCTTAGTAAAAATGATCTACCACAGATAAATTCGAGTATACTCCTTCTTTGAACTTCAGTGATTCAAACCCTCTTCACAACCTTTGATCATTCAGAGGATAATATCCTTGCTATTCCAAAATAAGATAATAAAGATAAAAATGCAAAGAACTTTTATCAACTAGGGTGGAATCTTGCACCAATAAAATTGATAGGGGAGAGGGGTCTTCAAACCTTTAGACCTACAACCCAATAAAAAAAATGCCCTAAACCACAATTGATGATGCCTCATTTGATCTCAACTCTCTTCTATTTATATGTTTTCCATGGGCTCCAACATTGTGAGGAGTTGTGTGTGCAACCAATAATTTAGCCCCATCTGACCCAATTTTTTCCCAATGTTGATCCAACATAGGAAAAAGTGGGTTTTACTACTTTAATAAGGCTATAGCCTATAGGGTCATATAGGCTATTTTTTCCTCCAAAAATCATGAATTTGCAGAGGACATTATAGTCCCCCCTTCCTGAAATTTCTTTCCCTCAAGAAATTATAGATTTGGATGTTGTAAGACTCATACTTCTTCCCATGTGGTGTATTCTTCCATCTAGTAAGATATTATAAAATTACTCTGCCTCTTAGTTTCCTTTCTTGTAATTCCATGATTACCTTTGGAATCAACTTCAGTTGTTCTTCTTCATCCAAAGGGGGAAATTCGATAGAAGTAGTAATTTGCTTCTTGATAGCCTTCTTGAGACATGAAACATGGAAGAAATTATGAATTCAACTTTCCTTGGTAGTTCTAACTCATATGCCACTGCTCCTATTTTCTGGAGGAAATAGTAGGGTCCATAAAATCTTAGCTTCAACTTTTTTGCATTGATATTTTTGAGTGTAGATTGCCTATATAGTTGTAATATCAGAAATACGAGGTCTCCTACCAAAAAATTGCGTTCTATTTGGTGTTGCTATGCATACATATTTTGTCAATTTTGGGAATCCTGCATGTTTTCTTGGAGTGTCTTAAGAATATCATGACTCTCTTGTATCCAATATTTAGTTAACAGGGCCTTGCTGTCTCAAAATAAAATTTCAAGAAATTAGGGAGCATCATAATCATACAGTGCTCTGAAAGGTGTCATCCCAATAGAAATATGATAAATATTATTGTAACAATGCTCCCCGAGGTATAGCCATATGATCCATGCATTTTGTGGACTAGTCACGTAGTTTTCTAAGTATCCCTAAATCCATTTGTTCACAATTTTTGTTTGACCATCTGTTTGTGGATGATAGCTGGTGCTTGGGGTCAATTCTGTCCCGACTAACCTAAAGAGCTCATGCCAAAATTTCCCCATAAAATTTCTATCCTGGTCATGGACTATGTTCTTAGGTAGTCCATGAATCCTGAAAACTTCCTTGAAGAAGAGTTCTGCTAACTATTTGGCTGAATAATAAATGTGAATTGAAAATAAATGTCTGAATTTCATCAACCTCTCAACCACTGTAAATATGCAATATTTTCCTTATGCTTTGGGTAGGCATATAATGAAGTTCATTGAGATTCTTTCCCACTTTTGTTTTGGAATTGGTAAAGGTTGGAGTAAACCTACAAGATACAAGTGCTTCACCTTATTTTGTTGGATTTTCATGCATTTCTTAATGTATTTTAATACGTCATCTTTGAGGCCCTTCCATGAGAATCATTCCTTGATTTGTCAATAAGTTTTGAAGAATACTTGGTGCCTAGCTTATGGTACGTTAAGTGCAACCTTCAATATTTTCTCCTTAAGCATAGATTCAAGAACCATGTATTTGATATCCTTATAGTAAATAATATTGTTGACTATATTATACTTGTCATATTGGAAGATTTTTCTAGTTAGAGAACAAGGGAACCTGTTCTTGGAATATTCCACCAAGAGGTGAGTGCTAATGTCTTCAGTAAGCTCTATGAAATAACATGCTACTGGTTTTCTAGACAGTGCATTGGCTACACTATTTGTTTTCCCTTTTACGTATTCGATATCAAATTCATAAACCTGGACTTTTCTCACCCACTTTTGTGATCGTTCATTTAATTCCTTTTGTTCTAGGAAATGGCGTAAACTGTTGTGGTTGGTCTTCACTACAAACCAATTTCCCAACAAGTATTACCCGAAATTTTCCAAGGCCTGCATAATAGCTAGCATTTCCTTGTCATATATGGAGTAAAGTCTCTCTATTTCCTAGAGTTTCCAACTTTAAAATGCAATTTTATGCCCCTTTTGCATTAATAATGCTCCTATTCCTTCTCCTGATGCATCACATTGTAACACAAAGGGTTTATTGAAGTCAGGGAGTGCTAGTACTAAACATGAACTCATTACTTCCTTGAGCTTATTGACTTCTTTGTTTGATTCCTTGGTCCACTTGAATGTTCTTTTCTTAGTAATATTTGTTAATGGTGCACTTAATTGAGAAAAGCCTTTGACAAATAACTGATAATAACTACAAATTCCAAAAATTCCTCACAACTCTGTCAAATTCTTAGGTGTTGGACAGTTCAATGTTGCCTGAATTTTCTCTTGATGTACCTGCAATCCTCTTGTGCTAATTATGTGTCCTAGATAGAGAATCTTTGTATTACGTCTTGGAATAAAGTGATTGTTGTTTCATTATGCTAAAAATTTCACCCAAGTGCCCCAAGTGGTCTTCCCATGTCCTTCTATATATAAGAAGGTCATAAAAAAATACTAATAAGCATTTCGTTAACTTCTTTTTGAAGATGCTACTCATGCAATATTAGAATGTGGTGGAACCATTGGTTAGACCAAATGGAATGAACAAAAACTCAAAGTGACCATAGTGGCATCAAAAAGTTTTCTTTGACAGATCTTGCTCTCGAACCTGAATTTGAGGATAACCAAATCATAGGTTAATATTTGAAAAATAAACTACTCCATGTAACTTAACAATCTGTGGAATACGATACTTGTTGTTGATGGTATTCTTGTTGAGTTCCTAATCATCAATACACATCCTCCACATTTCATGCTTATTTTTAAGTAAACCAATGACAATGTGAATGAACTTGAGCTAAATCTGATATGGCCCATTTCTAACAATTCCTTGATTGCCTTTTCTATCTCTTCCTTAAATTTCATTGGGTGTCGATATGGTGTATTGATTATGGGTTTGACCCCTTCCTCCAACTCTACAGTATGTTAAAATCCTCTTTTTTGAGGAAATCATGGAGGGATATCCCCAAATACTTGGCCATGCTTGTCCAACACTTGTTGAATGTCTACTTTGTACTATGATTTTCCACTATTGGGTGTATTTTGGCTTGTGATCATGCATTAAACAACATATGCTACATATCTATGCCTAAATATGTCCTCCATTCTTATATTGGACACAACTTGTGGGCTACCATTTTCCATGCCTTTGAAAACCACCTTACTACTATTAGGGGATTTAAATTCCATGTCCATTGATTGGTAGTGCATAGTGTGCTTTCCCAACAAATGCCTCCATTGAACCCCCAATACCATATTGATATCTGCAAGATTTATTACATAAAATTCACTAATGAAAGTCTAATTACCAATTTTAATGCTCAAACCTGGAATCATTCGTGTGTAATCCAAGCCGTACCTATTTCCTACAATCACATCAAGACCTTTGAATTCTTCCATTGGATAGCCTCTCTTTACTACTAATGTTGCATGGATGAAGTTATGTGTAGCTCCTTCGTCAACCAATACTATGATGTGTTGTCCCTTGGAAAATCCCTTGATCCTGAAGGTGTAATACCCAAGGGTTCCATATAGGGATGAAATCTTAAATTGTAGTCGATTTTTCTTCTCTTCCGTGGTTTCTCCTCTTATTTAGCTTCATCATGGGATTGTTATTTCTCTAGGTTTCTAGGTTAATATTTTGGGGTGGCCTCTTCTTCTTTGTCCTTGTCATCAGAGACCACTTTGATGTAGTGGATCTTTCCCTTGCCTAAACAGTGATGCCCTTGTTCCCATGGCTCCTTGCAATTAAAATAAACATTCTTTCACCTTAGCTCACTTTGGATTTCCTCATCTGACCTACCCATTTTTTTCCAATCTTGTTGAAATGGTTTCTTCTCCTTACCTTTCTAAGGGATGAGAGGTTTGGATGGAGCCTTATATTTGGTTTCCACATTTCCCATGTCTCAAGTCTTCTTGATGGAATCCTAAAGGGTTGTAGGATTGTATTCCTTGACCCAAATTTGTAGGGGTTCGACTAGTTCCTTCGTGAAAAACATGTCTAATCATTATTCAGATATGTCTGTTACTGTGATTACGATTCATTCAAATTCTATATTAATTCTTCGTGCGATCTTGTTTGTTTAAGTTGCGCCAATTCTCTGAAGTGTATGTCCGGGTCCTTCTGATAAAATCTATCTATCAACCTCTGAGTAAATTCCTCATTGGAAGTGATGTTTTTGTGCCCCAAAGTGACCAATCCATGATACCACTAATCATGTGCATCTCCTTCTAGGTGTAGTGCCATAAATTGGCTGGAATTAGTTTCTAACACAGGGTTGAGTTTGAAGTAGGTGTCCAATTTTTGTACCCAAGCCATTGCTAAGTATTTGAATCATCCATAAAATAAGGGGAAAACAAGTTTGCTTACCTTGCGCTTTAGTTTAGAATTATGTTGTTCGTTGTGTCTATTCTAGAATCTGATATTGCTATATTCTTGAAAATTTAGGGTTTCTCAAGTGTTCTCTTCTAGTTTTGCATACTCCCAAAAATAGTCATCAAAGAGTCAATTTGAATTTGCTTCTTACGGATCTTTCATTTCTTAACCATTCATAGATTGAGGAAGTAATGATTTGGGACTTCTACTGTTAGTTTCTTTGGTGTTAGTGTGTATAGGAGGACCAGGTTTATGGTTACCACTACCTTCAATGGTGTACTGTTGTTGCCAACAATGTTTAGGTTAACTAAGAGTTAAGCCATTAGTTGATTGAATTGTTGTTGCACTTGAGATAATACCCAAGCTACATACCACTGCCCTTGAATCAACTATTGTCTTTGTTGATGTCCTCGCAGAAATATGTCGGTCATTTGTTGCTGCCCCAAAAGTATTTCATTTAGCAAGATGCCAGAATCTTGTTCTCCTTTTCCTACTCTTTCCCCCATGGTTGAATGATGGTTGTTCCTTTCTTTCTTACTGTGACATTGTTGGTATCTATTGGAAGCAAGCAAGGCTCATGAACTCACAAGATGGCATGATGTTTGTGCTCTGATACCACTATAAGGACCTAGGGTAGTATTTTGTAATAAATATGTCCTAGGGTTTATTAAGATATTAGGGTTTCAACAAAATTTCTTCTAGTAGTTAAGTCAGCATAATTACTGTAAACTTTAATTCACATGATTGACTTCTCAATAGTACAATAAAATAAATAGAGAAATGTTACAATAGATCCAATCATTCAAAAATTCAGTAAAACCAATCAATAATATGAATGTTTAGAAGTTCCGCATCAATCCAATGTTATTGGTCTACATAGTAAGAACTTCATATAGAAATCATGGTAATACCCAAGCCAAGAATTAATCAACTTCCATTAATAAAATATATGCAATGATAACCCCCATTCTACCTCAAACTCGTGATGTATTTCTACTTCCACTCTATTATGTCCATGATTTTATAAGTGCCCACAAACTATGATAATTCTTGATCTATTATAGGAGTTGAATGTTAGGAAACTCAGTCTGTGGAAGGGCCCTTAGGAACGCTTCAGTCCGTGGAAAATATTCCATTTGTTATAAGAGCTGAACCTTAGGAAATCGGGTTTTTGGAAGAATAATTTCATGAGGATGCAGTAGGTATACTCAGATTTCCCAGGACGCCTCAAGACCAGTCTCTGGAGGCTTCTTCTTTTCTAAAAATTCATGCAAATTTCCTAGAACAACACTGTTGTGCTACAATCCTTGTTTACTATTAGTAGAAGTGATTTACAATAGAGAAATTTGAGTATACAACTTCGTTGGACTTCAGTGATTCAAACCCTTTTCCCAACCTTCGATCCTTTATAATATAATATCCTTATTGTTATCAAACAAGATAAGAAAGATACAAATGCAAAGAATTTTTATCAACTAAGGTGGAATCTTGCACCTCCGAAATTGATAGGGGAGATGGGGTCTTAAAACCCTCAGACCTACAACTCAAGAAAACAAATAATCTGAACCACAATTGATGATGCCTCATTTTATCTCAACTCTCTTCTATTTATATATTTTCCATGTTCTCCAACAATGTGAGTTGTTTGTGTAACCCCTAATTTAGCCCCAGCTGACCCAATTTTTGCCCAATGTTTCTCCAACATAGGAAGAATTGGGTTTTTACCCCTTTAACGAAACTATAGTCTACATGGTTAGATAGGCTATTCCATCCTCCAAAATTCATCAATTTTGAGGGGACATTACATGACTTCTACTTGAGTTAAAGTAAAGAAAGCTAAATATAGGATAATTAACTAAAGTAAAGTCACTTGTCTTTAGTTAACTTGATGAGCTAAATTTGGTCGTCAATATTAGCCTAGGAATGCATGAATTGAGCCTAAAATGAAGAGATAAGACACAAAAACAACACAGGATTGAGAGAGGCTTCTTAGTGAGCATGTAAGGCTGGTGATAAGATTTATAGTTTGTTTTTTCTTAGTTGGGCCATTATCCTAGTATGGGGGCCCAAGTAAGTTCTGTGATTAATTTACTAATAAAGAATTGTTGATTAGGAAGGAATATGTTTATCAGGATGTGATTCATATCGAGTAATTTTTCTTCTACTAAATATTTTTGGTTAATAACTTAGTCTCGTATTCATTTAGTCAACAATTGTTGGGAACCAAATACCAGGTTTTGGGTTCACGAAATTCTAGCATGGTATCAGGGCCCCAACTATAACAACCTTGGTGAAAAGGTCATGTAATAAAAGTTAATAAAGGAAAAATAAGACGACGGTTAAGGGACACTTATTCCAAGCTAAAATTTAGGCAAAGATATCCTAGTTGGCATCACTACATGTGTGTTTTGGCTAAGGAAAACTGGCAAAGGCTAAGGAAAATGCATTAAAAGGAAAAAAGGTATTTTTGGCACATTTATTTATGGAAATACAGGAAATTAGGAGAAAAGTAAGGTGAAAAGTCACAGGTTGCACATGAGGAGGAAATTGAAGGAAAATAATGGAAAATGAAGAAAATAAAGACCTCATTAATAAAAAGGCTTATGAGGATTAGGGAAAGTGTTTGGCTAACCTTTTTTCAGTTGAATTTTGGAGCTCTCTCATTATTCTCTCTCTCTCTCTCTCAATTTTGGTCACTTAGTTTTCTTGGACCACTCTAGATTTAGAGCAAGGAAGGAAAAGAAAGCAAAGGGAAAGGAAGGAAACCAAGGATCAAGGAAGGAAAAGTAGGATCAAGCAACTTCAACAAGAATACTTGTAGGTAACCTTTTGCATGTGTGATTTCCTAGATGGTTTGGAAATGCATGGCTTTGCATGTTGGTGTATGGTTCTCTTGCTATTGTTAGCATGGCTTTTCAGGGTTATGATAGTGGTTCTCAGCCTAACCTTATCTTTTTCTAGATGCCATGGTGTTGGGATGTTTATTTTGGTTTTTGAGCTTTGGTTTTCTGAATGGATTTCAGAGTCCAGGGCAGAGGTGGTCTCAAGTTTCATTCCCAAAGGCTTAGGAATACCTTGACTGGTTTTGGCGGGATACAAGGTAAGGCTTGAGGGAGGAGTCTCAGTTTTGGGCCTAGTGATCTGGGTTTGGATTGTGGTAAAGCCTGAGAGACTAGTGTCGATTTAGGGCTTAGTGATCCATGATTGGATTGCGTAAATTCTGAGAGACAAGGAGAAAAAAAATTCCTCAAGGATAGTGATGGATTCTTGATGGCATTCCAAGTTCAGTTTGGTTGTGATCGGAGCACCGGTTTTGGTGTGGTCATGTTTGATTATTGTGGAGGTGGTTTAACCTTTGGATTCCCTTGATTGTTCTTGAACTGGTTGTTCAATGAGATCCCACATTCATGCTTGGAATATGGCATGGGGGTGACTGGTTGAAAGAAATATTTGGTTCAACCATGTCTATGTTTGAGTGGTATGTGGAAGTCCCAAACATGGTCGGATTTGCCTATGATTAATAAAAGTTAAGTTCTCTTAGATTTGTAGTTGTTTACATGTGGATTTGATTGCTGTCATATCTCTGGTATTTATATGGTTTTATGCTGGTTGTAAGCGTGGTTATATGACTGGTTCATGTCATGGTCATTTCATGTATTTACTTGTAATCGTTAAAATGATGGGTGCAAGACGTAATTGATGTTATAACAATTCAATGGAGAAGGTGGTGATCCTTCTGGTTATGTTTCATAAGTGCTTTTAGTCATTCATGCTTTGTCTTGTATCCTAGACCTTTAGGTTGCATTGATGCCAAGTGTTTGATAGAATTTCAATCCTAGTTGGGATGCTTAGGCCTAGTCCTAAGGTTGATTTTTGGTTTATTAGTATTGTCATCATGTATTTGATGGATCTTGGAGGTTGTGATATGTTCTGGGTAGAGGCCGGGATTTTGGGCTAGAAAAGTGGCTCAAATCCCAAGGACCTGGCACAGGTCTACTAAGAGGAGTCCATGGACACTGGCACATAGGCCTATGAGAGAAAATCTGGGTTTCTGGATGTTGTCATGCCTATAGGATGAGGGAAACTAGGGGTTAAAAGGCTTAAAAACTCTGGGGATGTTTAAGTGATTGACATGTCTTTTGCGGGTCTTGTTGTTGATGTGGATGTGTTTGATTGATGTGTTCCATTGATTCCATTTCCTTAAGGTTACCAAGGAGGTTGATTCCCTTATAGTGGCCTCTCTCGTCGTATGTTTACCCTGGGTGGATGGTTTCTTAGGTAGACCTGGGAGGAGGGGGTGCTACAGATTGGTATCAGAGCATGGTTGCGCTCTCCTTGGGTGAATGTGTTGGTCATGCATGTGTGTCAGTTTCATGTGTGTCTCTTACACTTGCATTCCATGTGCTTGTTGCATTGCATAATGGTTGATCATGATTAAAGTGAGGTTGTCATGAGGAACTTGATGTTGATTTTGTGGAATGCATCATCAGGAGTATAGGACCGGTTACATGATTATATGTTGCTTGATTACATCCTTGTATGTTAGGTTATGTTATGTTCCTATACCAATAGGTGTCATAACTTTTTAATGGCCAAGGTCAAAACTGTAATATGTACATTCCTTTGCTTTCTGCAAATGTTTTCCATATTTGTAAAAAGTTAAAAAAAATTAAAAAATTTAAAGAGGGTATGTCCTAAAAGAAAAATCAAAGGAAAAAAAGAATGAAAAAAGGTAAAAAAAGATGAAAAACGACCCCCAAGGAAAAAGAAAAGACCATGAAAGTGTGCAAGTCCAAATTCCACTGCTATTTTGCTTTTTGTACAATAATGATTGTGTGCAACTTGTTATTTATGCCATAATCCATGGTAACCAAACAATTTAATCTTGGTTATTCCATGTTTTGAATTTCATGCTTAGAGATAGAGAATAAAATCTGACCAAACTGTTTAATCTTGGCAGATAAGTAGATAGGTAGAGTAAATAAAAGGTGCTCAACAGTTTAATTTGAGCCCTTGGATGCAATAAGGATAGACTTAGATAATTTTTTATTGTAAAAGAAAAGAAAAATGTTTGATAAGGGTTTGCCAGTTTAAGTGCACCCTAATAAAGAGTAGAAAAAATGGTAGGATGAGTACATGGGTAAGTAGTTGTATGGTTGCAGAATTATGGTGATTGATTGGATAAAATCATGTCATTTAATTTTATCATAAAGTTGCTAAGAGTGTGGATGATAATGGAACATTTACAAAGTCAAATGATTAATTTCCCCATTCATTTTACCTCTAATTTCACTAATTTCCATTAAGTCAAGTCAAAAGTACCTAAAATCTTAAGTTAAAGGGGCTTAGAGGATTTCTTTGACTTCTGGAGGGACCGGACCCTCGGCCCAATAACTTAAAAGGTCTAAGTACTAAAAACCTTCTTACCAACATTCACTTCCTCCATAATACATTTATTTCACTTAAAAATCCCTTTCCCTAAGGTAAAATCATCATTTGCCTAGGGAAACTAATCAATCCTACATAAAACCCCTTTTTTCCCACAAAAACCCCACAAAAAGCATTTAGCCTAAGTAAAGATGTATAGATGTGGATATAAAAATAAATATAAAATTATTATACTTAGCGCATTTTCTTTCCCGCTTTCACTTCATATTAACTCCTAATTTTTATTATATTTAATTCCCAAAGAAAAACCCCTTTCCTGTATGTTTATTAAAATCCCATATATTAATATCCCACCTCGATGGTTTGAAATATAAACCTTATTAACTAAATTAGTTAAATGGATTAATTAGTCGATCTGTGACTAATTAAGAGCCATATCCCTTTGCCAAACAAAAAGGGGTTAATTAATCAAACCATGATCAATCAAAAACTCGTTCCTCCAATCATATCGCCCCGACGTCATCAAGTTGCCCTAACCTGCAGTTAATAACCCATCAGGCCCCTCCATTAACTCCCTGATCAAATTACACCCCAATCATCGTACGATCTAATCCCTTTAGATCCGACGACTGACGCTCATATCAAGCGCCATCTGAAGGTCGACCTTTACCTGCTTGATGTGAACGATTTCATTGTTCACCCCGCTACTACGTGGCGCCTGATGAATGGCATCGGGTGACCTCCCCCCAAAACCACTTTTCTCGAAAAGCGGTGCGATGGATCCCACTTACCACGTCTACCTATCGCCTCCGCTACGCGACAAACTGTCACTTCCCTGATTGGCACCAACTGTCGTTTTCCCATTATACTTGCCAATATCATTGACTTTACACATAAAGCCAAAAAGCTCATTACTTGTTTTTTATCGTGAAAAGGACGTTTTGGCTTCCATGCAAAGCATAGAGCACGTTCAACTGCAAACTTGCTATCAACCATCAACTTCCCACAGCCGCTGAACTCCAAACCACCTTACAGACCCGTGTGCTTCCTGCAAATAGTGCACCAGCACCATTACTCCATTCAAACAACCGACACCAGGTATTTACCCCATTACGACTAAGAAACCCTGATTTCTTGCTGAACCTGAGCTAAATTTCTTTAAATTCTAAGTAATTTAGTTAATTAAGCTACCTGGTAATCCTGAAATACTCTGAAATAGACCAGTTGTTCCCAATTTTCTTGAAACTCTTTGCCCCGTCCTTGAACCCATAATAGCCAAGGATGGAAGCCCCAATTACACTGAATATTATGCTCATTACAACTCCCCACAGGGATTTGGACCACCTCCCACTTGTAGACAAAGACTTCCAGATTAAAGACACTACTGTCAACAAATGCCCTTTGAAACGTTTCTACAAATATAGAGGCCAGTTCCTGAACCAAGTCGACCCCATTAGACTTTGGCAATCATGTTTTCTTTAATACTAGTTACCCAGGGTGCATGTATTCCTAGAAATTGTACATTATTGCCACATGAACTATGATCCTATCCAAAGGGCAGTAAGAACCCTTGACCAGTCTGTCCTGTTTACTATCACTACTAAATCCATCAACTGAATGCTGCAACTAAAACCAAGCCAAAATTTGACTCCTCTTTCCATTGGAGATATGTTGATTAGATACCCTACCCTCACATCAGTCAAATTGGCTCAGTTATTCTAGATTTTGATCAAAGAAGAATGCGACATCCCGAAGGGCTCTCCTCCTTATCTATGGACTGTATTCTCCGGCCTTGGCTGAGACATTATAGATATGGTATCCAGGGTGCTAGGATACAACAATAGTGATTGATGAGATCATAATATCCATCATGTCAATCGACTCTCTTGGCCAACCACCAACCATCATATTTGACTATGCAAAGTTTATTGCTGATAGAATGCACGATCAATTCATGAGGTTGGAAAATGAAAGAGTGTTCAAGTATTCCTCAGTTCTATATCATTTTTTCTTGTACTATCATGCTGATAGGTTTCCAATTGCCCTCCAAAAGCTTGATACTAAAGGAAACCCCAGATCGGTGATCTTCTGGACTTCTTTAATTCATTAGTTTGATTCTCAATACTCCTATATGGACTTCATAGACCTCTTTGTTTATCTTATGAAAACCATGCTGCTAGGAAGCCCTCCACCCAGAATCAGTGCAGACATCAGGAGGGTCCTGTAGTTATCAAAACAATACAAAGTAGGGGATTGGTACTTGTACCAAAACTATACTGAAATAAAAATTTATGGATGTGAATTGCCACCTTACAAATTGCCAAAGTACCTCCCCGTGACATTGTTTGCTCTGGAGTACTATAGAAAATGGATCAATTCAGATGAGGTGCACTTTGTGAGAGCCAAGAAGAAAGCCCAACTCAGGATAAAGGATCAGCTAGGTCCATTTATTTGTAACAATAGAGAAGCAGGAAGGGAGGCAGATGAAATCCTTCAAAGGTTGAAACTAAAACAAAGTTTCATGTGGACTTATGATCTCTACAACTTCATTTGTAATAGGAGACAAAAGAATAAACTATCTCCTTACATCCACCATAGAATCCCTAAAATTGAACAATATGATAATCAATATGAATGGGTGGAAGGCACTTTGATAGATCGAGATAGTACAGAGGTTGCAGTTGATAATGTATTAATGGACTTAGACAGAAGACTTGATGAGGATTCCTTTGTACAGGTTCTAGGAGAGTCTCAGTCTCAGAGACAAGCACAAGGCCACAATGGGAAGACAGAAGAAGCAGGTCCATTAGCAGAGGCAGGACCATCAGGACAACCAGAAACTTTAGAACAAGAAAAGCCATGGAAGCAACTGGAGCTTTCAGAATAGCCAAAAGAATCTGAACAGCCTAAAATTTCAGAGGAGCTTACTCAACTTGAACTAATCATGAGAAATCCTCCTATTTTGCAGACTCCTCTTAATGAGGAGAGGAGACTTAAGAGAGACAGAGATGAGGCCACTCCTTCCAGCAGGCTTGTGGTCCAAACCTTTGCTAAGAGGCAAAGGTTAAACCCATATGCAGAGCAAGAGTACATTGAGGAAACAAAAGGGACTTCAAGAGTAGAAAGGATAGAAAGTGGGCACACCATTCCTTCAGGAGGGACACAAGAACCTTCCACCTCTCAAAATCAAATTTTATAAAGGCAGTAGAGTGTGGAAGTATCCTCTTTCAGGGCTCCTACAGGACAAAGCCTAGATACCAAGGAAAAATACAAGGAAATCAAAGCAAGGAATGAAAGATTAAAGTTGCAAAGCTATGCACATTATCTAAAGATGGCTCCAACAAACCAGATAAGGCTAATGTTAGCCTTTGAAATAAAAGGGTAAAATGCAGATGAGCTTTCTCAAGCCAACCGTCCAACAACCGAAGTCAAAGGCAGATTATCTTAAAACAAATTTTGAGATCATGGAAAGGGATATCCATCCTATTGACCAAATTGAATTGCATAAACAAACTGGAGAAATGGTCTATTCCACTCTGACCAACAAAGCTATAACAACTGACCAACTTTAGAATTCAATGAACAACGTCTCAGCCCAATTCCAGTTGGAAAAGGCCTCTTCTCAGGCCAAAGACACTAGAATAAAGTCCTTAGAGGACTTGGTCATAGAGCTGGGACATGATCCCAAGGATGTTAAAGCAGCAGAGCAAATGATAAAGAAGAAAAATGATGACATAGCTGCACTAAAGAAGCAACTCAATATTCCTACTCTTCATCACCCTCAAACAGCTGAAGTTTTGGAGACACAAAAGGAGGAAGAACTTATGGACCTAATCCTTAAGTTAAATGATAAATTGAAGGAAACTGAGAAGGAATTGGATAATTTGATATAGTCCAAGCAGAGTGAGTTGGCCACCGCTCCCCAGACTGTAATATCTACAGTTTCCACAGTAGTACCCTCCACCTTGGCAGCTGCCTTGGCACCAACAATTTCACTATCAATAGCATTGCTAGTGACAGGTACTACATCAGGCACAGGTACATCAAATCGCACAGAGACACCCACAGAGAAAACTGCAGAATTGATCAAGGCCATGGAAGAAATGAGACACCCACAGAGAAGCTCAGAGAACAGATATCAAGTTTAGAAACGAATTGTAAACTTGTACAAATATAGCATAAAGAAGAAACTCGGAGGAACCTGAGGATGGTAGAAAGGATAAAAGCCCTTGAAAAGTATTTAACACTTCAAGAACCATTGGGAGACATGAGAGAGATCCTTTGGGCCAACATCATTGATTCCATCAATGATGTTTGGCCTTCCATTCAAATTATTTTTGAGCAAACAAAATTGGTCAAGATGGCCACAGAGGAAATCCACAAAATAGTGGAAGAACTGGGAAATAAACCAGAAGAAGCTAATCAGTTGATTACCTTTTTGAACAGAAAAAACATATATGAACTTGATGAATTAGATATATAGGACAAAACAACAACCATCATAGAGATCAAAAAAGTCCTCACTAAAAGAAACTTAATGATAAATTTGGAGAAATGATGTCAGAGCATCCAAACAGACATTGATAGCTTAATGTTAAAGTATGGTATCCTAAGAGGAAAAGTAATCCCTAGTCCTAAGGTGATCCATGATAAGTTAATGACCCAGGAATATTATGTTGACAAGTTAAACAAACTGGCCAAAAGCCAAGCTAGTTCTTCAGGGGTAAAATCTTTGCCCACTAGAAGAGTACTTTATGATGGTCTGGAGAATCTGTTTTACATTGAACATGAAGTCAAGAAATTGTTCACAAACAAACCAAATTTTTCTAAGTATACAAAAGCCGATGAAATCTATAGGAAAATGATCAAAATGAAGTTACCTGATAGTGAATGGTGGACCAATTTGACTGATTTACTATAAGTTACTATAGTAAATCTATAAGGTAAAAGGTAACTGCCAAGTAAAACAGGTGAAAGAGGATCAAAACAGAACAGATAAAGAGTATCAGTAGGTCAAAGATGAAAGTAATTCCAGCACACAACTACAAGGCAAACTGCAAGAGCCAAATCCAAGCAACAACAGCCAGCACAGTCACAATTAAAGGGACAACAAACAAACTGTTCTCCGTCTGTCTCTATCTTCGTGTTGAAGATATTTTTTGTTTCCTATAATAATTCTCATATAGTTATGAGATATTTTGTATCAAATTTTGTATAAATACTTCACAAGTTGAAGTAATTAGTGTGGATTAAAATACATTTCTGTAGACATCTTATTTTTGAGCCAAGGAGCTATTGTACTCAAGACTGGATTGGTTTTGCAGGAAATGAAATAAAGCTGAGGACGTTGGATTCTTGTGCACAGTTGGAACAAATAAGTATCATCTTTTCATGTTTAAATATTGTTTTCTCTTTATGTTATGAAATATTCATATGTGTTTCTTATAAAATCTTAAACGCAAACAAGGAATGATATCATTAGACATAGCTTAAGAGCTCTCTGTTTTCACTGTTTTCTTTATTTATGTTTTCTACTAAACTGCCTTGGTCTGGGGATTCTTAATTGCTCCCTTACTACCATAGTTTATCCCCCCCTTTGGCTCATAGTACAGGATCCTTCATTTCCCTTTGCTACTGGCCATCCTTCCTTTCTTCATCCCAATCCCGGTTAAGGATTCTTCATTACCCTTGGTCTTGGTTAGGAATTTCCATTTATTGAAACCTCCAGATTTTCTCTTGCTGTGTTAGCTTGCCCTGTGAACTCTTACCTCAGTGATAAATCAAATCCAGTTAAGCCTTTCTTAATTGACTCCATAGCCCAATGGCCTTAATATTTGTTCTACCCATCTGTCTTCTTAATTCCACCACCCAAATCAAAACAAACAACCCTGAACATTAATAACTAGCCTTAAATATTATTTAAACAAAGTTAAATTATAAAGAGAGAGCCCTATCTTGACTTATGATGGCTAGAACCTGAGTATAAAAGATTGGGTTGTGGTTACCTCAGGCTATTCCTTCTTTGATAACTTCTAAGGAAAAAACCTGAGTGATAACAGGTTACATTATTGGTTGTTTGATTACATGTATCCGTCGTGTAGGTTGGTTATAAGAATTGATCACTTATGCTCAAGTACGTGCGTTCATACATATGTGTAGTTGATTAGGCATTGCTTGTGCATGTTGATAGTTGCATGTGGCAATGTGTACATTGGAATAATGGTTGTTGTCATGTATGAGGTCATAGCATGCATTGTTGATATGGCCTTGCATTGATGACTGGACCCTAACTAGAATGATGTTTATGCATTGATGCACTTATTCGATATATGTCTATATATTGTTATGATTATGTTGTACATGTATCACATTGATTTGATGATCTTGCAAGCAAGGTATCATCCCCAAATTATTCTAAGGTGCGTTGTTTATTGTGATTTGGTTTAGGTGACATAGTATGCCTTGCAAGAAAGAGATCACATGGCTATCAAGATGGTAGACTACATATAATCTCCCTATGAATCAGATGGGAAGTGTGGTGTGGGGCACTCTTCTGATTTGGCAGACATATTGTTGGCTTGATGGGCCTTGACCCAGGTTCAGCGTTAATTATCTAAGTGAATCCCTACACTACTGGCCCTTTTGACATCAATCCGCGGAGCGCAGACTGAATTATCACCTAAAGTAGTATGGGGGGATGAAGGAACCAAATTTTCGCACCCTGAGATGACTGTGATGTTGTTTTATACCCTAGCTCTGCCTTCATGCAGATCGATAAGCCCTTTAAGGCTTATAAATATACTTCTCTTAATCGTCCTTTAGACCTCCGCGAAGGTCTACGACTGTCCTTCATGTACCCTAAATAGGTAGATCTGGCACTTACGTGCCTCTGTGATTACCCTTCTGTATTTACCAAGATTAGCTTAAGTATTGGATAACTTTAACATGCATTAGTATTATCTTCACTTAAACAGATATTCTTACTTGCGTCCATATGGCAAAGAAACACATATAGATTCGTTCAATACAACATTGAATCATAAGCCCAGTATTCAACATAACATAATAGTATGCATTCATAACAGAAGTAAAATAGCTCATACACAGGTAATTCCATAATACTTCTCTTAATTGATGTTCAAATCTCTCTTACAGACTCTAACTACCCTACAAACATAGTTGCAGGGGTCTGCACACTCAGCTGCAGACTTCTACCATAGGCCTCTGCGCACACAGCTGCAAAGCCTCTTTCCTACGCTAAGACTCTTCTCTATTAGCTCTCATAGACCCATTACATAAAAAATAACTATACTTCTTGAACTGAACTACCTTAGACTCTTCTAAGACTTCCTTTTTATACAATCCCATGGTTCGCGGACCATGGGTGGATCTCTTAAAGCCGACACAAGTTACATAAACTAAGGGCGGAAACCCTTGTTGATTCTTTACATATTTGTGCTCCATGAACAAAAAATGCATAGACTTTACATTCTTTATAAAAAAAACTTGGGCCTTTAACCCCAAAAATTGGGCTTTTAACCCCCAAATTGACCCTAGGGGACCCGTTCCCAACAGGCCCCCAACACAAATCTGGTGACTCACCCCAAGTCACTCGGCCGGTGTGGGGATCTTGTCGCAAAGACCTATCAGCTCTACTTGGAATATTGCAACCTCAGTGGCACAAGGTATCGCCGCCTGCTGCACCTGCTCTACCAGTTGCTCCGTCAGTGGTCCTGCACTATCCGTCTATATTTTCTGCTGTGTTTCCTGCAGACTAGCTAGTTTGCCTTGAATGGTGGCTGTGAGCACATATGCTTCATCTAGCCAAGGCTCCAACCTGGCCTTCAATACTGCCTCCTTGCGCTGTGATGTATCCACCTATTCCTTGAGTTCCTTTTCTTCCTACAGCTTCACCAACCTCTGCGTGATGGCGACGGTGCGCACCTTCGCTTTGGTCTCGTCATATTTCTACTGTAGTTCCCGTGCCTCAGTTTCTAGCTTCTGTGGTTTGGTATATTCCTAGAGAATGGTAACTACTTCTAGTGCCTATTTGAAGAGCGTAGTGTAATCCTTCACTGTGGTATCGACAGTTACAAAGACATCTTTGACAGCGGCCTGGCACTGCTCTCTAACTTCTGGTGGAGTCGAAGGCTGGGCCCTCAACTCAAGTTCTATGATCTTAAGGTTCAATACAAACTAAACCTTATCCATCTCTGTCTGTTCATTACGAACACCTGTAACAAGCTTCCAGATTCTTGCGTTGACTAGTGTATCTTCTAGGATGTTCAGCTCTGGAACAGTCTGGCATGCCTCAATCACCACAGCTATTGTGCGCTCATTCTTATTTGTAATCTTCTAAAGAAGATCAATCGCAGATGTCTTTTCTATGAACATCTGGGCATTGTTCACCTTCTTCTCGCTGATAACATTCAATGCGCACTGTTCTCGAGCCCAAATTTTCGTGTTTGCACCGCCTTTTAGGGTGTGAATGGCTTCACTTGGAAGTGCGACCAAGTTTAATGCAACTTTCTTGAGAGCCCTAGCAGTGGCCCTATCAGCTTATGTTTCTACAGTTAATGCTCCATCTGGTAGCACAACGGCCCGGGGATCCATTGACCGGACCATCTCTGCTACATCTAAGGTTCCAGGCGCCAAACTACTCTACTCCGTGATGCCCTGCCCTACACTAGTCTGCACTAGATCTACAGCTTGTGTAGACCCATTTGAATGGTGGCCAAGGTCTGTTTCTGCTGTTGCTCGAACTGATGTAGCAGTTCAACAGTCGCGTCGCTCACTATATTTCCCATGTCATTCAAATCATCCTCTGTCAAGATGATGGGGTCAAGGGATGATTTGCTGGCCTTGAACTTCTTCTGCGACCCTACTTTCTCCTGCTCCCTTGTGCGCTTAACGCGAAATGGAGTAGTCTTCAGGTTTGTTTGCCCTTGTTATGATCACTTCTCTTCCTCCTCTGTTTGTAGCGAATGAGACCTCTATCTTTTGTCATAGTCATTCTCTTCCTCTCCTTTCTCCCCTTCTACCTGCTTCTTGGCAACACGCTCTGGTTTGGATTTTTCCTCGGCCTTCTTCTTCCTCCTTTCGACCAACTGCACCATTTTTAACTTGGCCTCTTCCTTCTTTCGCAAACTTACTGGACCCAGCTGACAAGTCTGAGGTCGTATGCCACTCTACTGGCCAACTCTTAGTGACCATGGCGATTGCATCATCTGTTGCCAGGTATGGAAGATCATAGCATTTTTGCTCAGGGTCCTTCCACGCTCTAATGGAAACACAGTTGAAGTTCACCATAAACTCCACATATTTGGACAACTTCTCAAAGACAGTCAGTGAAAGCCGTGAATTACGACTGATTGCAGTGCGGATGCTTGATTCCATGAGGACCCAAAATATCTTACTGTCCTTGACCCTTTGGGGGTCCTCTATGGCCCAGAGTGAAGTGAACTTTGCTACTTCTAGCAGATCTAATGCAATTGGAGGAAATTGACCGTCCTCCGGTAAATCCCATGCAACTAGTACAATTGACAACAACAACCATGCATAATGGAAGGTCTTGCTTTGGTCATGCATTTCTCTGCAGTTCACGAGGAATTCGTTGTAGAAGTAGTGAGCCCAGTTAAATTGTATTCCCTTCTCGCACTGGGCCGCTAATGACACAACCGGTGCAGACACTTCATCTGTGCGACACTTCCTCATTATTTTCCCAGCCAAGATCTGGGTGGCTACTTTAACCGTAGGGTTAGTTATGCTAGAAATGGAGTATTCACGCGGATTCTTAGCAATCTTGAACTTGTCCTTCATTCATTCGGTGAGGTTGTGCTCACCCATCTTTCCGCTAAATGCCATGGCCGGATTCAAGCCTAAATTCGGGAGCAAAGTGATCATGTGGATCAACATGTTAGTGATCGATATCAGTTCTCCTAACCACATGCAGCCATCGTGCACCAAGCATAATAGTTGTTTGATCACTATCAAAGTTATGGGTGCGTGGTCATAATGTAGCACCCATAACAGGTTCAATAGTCCTACCTTGTCCTCCCCTTTTATCCACTATCTCGGCTCCAACACAGTCACACCAGAGTCTTTATAGAAGACTTGGTGCATGAATGTATCAGTCACCAAGTGGGGAAAGCACTCTGTATCTACCAAATCCCAATCCTCCAGCTTTAAATGGGGGATGCGTACCAGGTGCGGACCTTCAGATGTGATAATGTCTAGCAGCAACAGTGTGTGAAGTGTGATTTTTCTCTCATCGAGGTCCTATGGGACCTTCACCTTGCCTTGGCGCGGAGGGACATATTTTGGCAGCTTGGAGATAGGGTCTGGCCCCTCAACATCAATGTATTTTTCTCCCATATCAACATCTTCCATGCCCATAACGATTTCTTCTATGTCCTCGTCAGGTTCTTGGTCTACTGCCTTGCCCTTCTCCTGTGCGGTGGGATTTTCTTTCTATGGATGTCTCCTAGGAGACAAGCACACCGGGTGTGCCACTTGCTGTTTGTCCTTCTTTGCTTTAGGCCCCTTTGTAGTTGGTGTAGGCCTCAGCCTGGGAGACCTTGGCGATTTGGATACTTATGCAAGTACTTCTACACTCGCTACCACCAGGGCAGCTCCCTTAGCTGCCATTGCTTCTCCAATGCTTGTGGTCTACATGGGTGCTGATATGATGCTAGTCAATATTTCTTGAGTTCCCTTGGGTAGCTTCTCAAATACTGAACTCACCACCAAAGCCTTGAAATAGTCAAGGTTCATGCGCCTGATAGCTCAACATCTCAATTCTGAAAATGCCAAGTGTTTTCTATTGGGCAGCCATGTGTAATTTATAGTCAATTTCGAATTTGAATCTGACCGTTGCCCCCAAAATCTGTTCATAAATGCTAGGTTGGCAGTAGATTTTTAGAGATATTTCTCTTAAATTCCAACTTAAATGCCACCCCTCTACTCCATTTAGCTATTTTCCCACTGTCAAATCATGAACGGGGACCATAACGATCACTTTCTAGTGCCCTTGCATGGTCTCTCCTCCTATAGCGCAACTCCCTTCATGATTCTGCCAATAATATGACATTCCTCCCTTCCGCGAATTTCCATAGTCACGCAGCTCTACAATCCAGGCAGTGTAGTTTATAGTCTAGCGCCCCCTTTCAGCTGCCTAGAGCACTAAGACTATGCTTCCACCATATAGTCATCTAGCTAGATCCTCGGTGTATGGCTTCAATCAGCTACCATTCACCTTCCCTGGAAATGGCTCTCCATTCAACTTCACCAACTAAACTGCTCCACCATCGGTAATCTCCTTGATGACACAGGGCCCCAGCCAATGCATCCAAAATTTTCCTCAAAATTTATCAAAATTACTGTCATATAATAACACTAAATCATTTACCTTGAAGGTGCGTAGTTTGAAGTGCCGATTGTGCCATTCCTTTTCGTGCTCCTTTTGAACTTGTGGATGGAATCCAACCAAAAACTTATCTTCTTCCAGCTCTGTCAGCTATGCGAGACTTTCTTCCAGGGATTCACAATCCCCCATTCCTATGAATGCCGCTATGAACTAGGTACAATGTAATCCATTGACATCACAAATTCTACACCATAAACCAACCTGAAAGGTGTTTGTCTAGTCAGCTTTTTGCAAGTCGTCCTGTAAGCCCATAGCACTGTGGGTACATGCACATCCTTATCATTTCTTTGTGCATTCCAGACCTTTGTCAGCGCATTCTCCAATATCTTATTAAATGCTTATACCATCCCATTATCCTAGGGTTGATATGGCGTACTCTTCTGGTTATAAACCTGGAACTCCTTCATTAATGCATTGATTGTCTCATTAAGGAAATGTGTACCATGATCGCTCATCAAAATCTTCAGGAAAACAAATCTAGTTAGCACATACTCAAAGAGGAATTTTGCTACTGTTGCCCCTATACAGTCCTTTACAGGCTGTGCCTCTGCCCATTTGGTCAAATACTCAATCGTGGTGATGATGTACCACGCACCCATCTTCTTTCCGAGAGGCTGAATTGGTCCTACAAAGTCAATCGCCCACTTTTCAAATGACTGTAATGATATCTATGGATTCAAAGGCAGCTCATCCCTCCGTGATGGTCTACCCATCCTCTGACATGCATCACATGCATTACAATAAGCCTTTGAATCCTTATGAAGTGTTGGCTACCATAGCCCAATGCATAAAATATTCTGCGTTGTAGATTTTATTGCATAATTTCTTCCCACGGCTCCTCCGTGAGCTTTAGCAAGGATGTTGTTCCATTGAAAGTCAGGTACATAACGTTGTAGAATTTCCTCTGAGCCCATTTTATATAAATTCCCTACAATGACAGAAAAGTTTGCTGCGCACACCACTAGCTCCTTCTTTTGTTGACTATTATTCCCTTCTGGATCTGTCCCTGTCGTTAGGAAGTGTATGATATCTGAAAAGTGATTTTATATGACACACACTGCAAAGAGCTGCACGTCAGGTAATCCTTCCTCCAAATTAGTGGGCTCCTCTCCTGTTTCAATGCGCAACAGATTATCTGGTCTGGAATTCAATTGTCTTAGATTCAAAATAACTTCGAAATCATATTCCTGAAACAACAACAACCATCTACATATCTTCCGCCCCAACACAAGCTTGTTCACCAAGTACTTCAATGTAGAATGGTTTGTATACATCTTAAAGTGTCCTCTTAGCAAGTGGTGTCTGAAATTCTAGAGCACGTATACCATGGCCAACCCTTCGTGCTTTGTTGTTGAATAATTCTTCTTGGCTTTAGACAACTCCCTACTTGCGAACGTTATCAGATGATCCAATTCTCCTTCACCAGCCCATGTTAGTACTTCCCTGAGTGCAATACATGACTCATCGACATGCATGCCCAATTTCTTCTTTCAATTCGAAAAGACTAGGATCGGCACAGTGACCATCTTTTCCTTCAACACATTTAAGATTTTCTGACATTCTTCATTCCAACAAAACATGGCATCCTTCTTTAGCAGCTTCTCCATCGGTGCAGTAATCTCGCCATAGCTTTTGATGAAATTTCTATAGTACCCTGTATGCCCCAATGTTGCATGCAACTGTTTCACACTTTTTGGTGCTTCCAAATTGATTATAACCTCGATCTTAGTAGGGTGTACCATCAAGCCTTGTCTGCATACCACATGACCCAACAAGATCCAAAAAGGGACACTGAACAAGCATTTCTTCAGATTGAGTGCGATCTGGTACCTATGGCATGTATCCAACATCAAGCGTAGACTAGCTACGTGGTGCTTTACCAACCCAAACACTGTCCAATCATCAAAGTATACCTCCAAAAACTTGTGAATGAAGTCCTTGAAAGCCTTGATGACCATGCGCGAAATGATCATTGGCGTGTTCTTCAATCCAAAAGGCATTACTGTATACTAGAAGCACCCCCACTCCATGGCGAAGGTTATTTTACTTCTATCCTCTGCGTGATCTTGATCTAATGGTACCATGAGAATCCATCCATCCATGATCGCTAGTGAATGGAGTTGGAAAGGGATCATGTACGCAGGCGTCATTCAACTTCCTGATGTATACACATATCCTTATTTCATCCTTTTGCTTCTTTTCCTGAACCACTATTGGACTCACCCAACCAGATTCTTCGACCGGTTCAATAATCCCTGTAGCCAACATTTTATCCAACTCTAAGCGAACCTTCTCTTTATACTTGGGGTTGAGGCGATAAGGCCTTTGCTTAATTGGCTTGACATCTGGTTTCAATGTGATCTTCATGTTTCCCAGGTCCCCTATTATCCCTTTCAAATCTGAAAACTTTGTAGGGAACAAGTCCTAATATTCATGGAGCAATTCAATGACCTTATCTACTATTACATCATCCCAATAGTCCCCAATTTTTTCAAATTTTGGCTCCGCTTCTATCCCAATGTTCACTTGTCTAGTTTTCAGTGGTTCGATGATATCTAGATTCTTAATTTGTGGTCCTTAAACTTGGTGGTGACCTTTATTCTCTGGGATATTAATGTTCCTCGGGTCTTTATCCTCTTCCTTAGCAGTCACATTATAGCACTCTAGTGCATGGCGCAGCGGGGTGATCCAATCCGGTTGGATCAAATCTAGAGGATCCTGAGGTATTATGAATATCGTAGCCTTGAATTCCTACAATTCCTCGTCAATAATCTCAAATCCATCCTCAAAGTTGAACGTCATCAAGAATCCCTGTCGCAAAACATCCCATTCTTCTGTGCCATGGTGGAGCTCTGTCTCTACGAACCAATTCATTAGTATAACATCCAAAGTATGACAAAACAGATGCACCCATTCAGGCTGAGGGTCCACTCCATAGACCTTAGTCCATTTGGCCAGGTGATCGCACGGGTCATCCCTTCCATTATATTTCTCTGTGACTCACACTTGTGGGTGACCAAACTGCAACCTCATCATCTTTCTGTACATGTGCCAATCATCAAAATTGTCCTTGTGCGTACTGCACCATCTCGCAGGTGTAGCATGCCGTGCCTAGTCCAAGGCTTGGAAGCAATGCTTCTCTGACACTTCCCTCTCAAATGTATCCAAAATATATCAACATTAGTTAGACCATCATAATAAGGTAGATTCCTTACCTCCGAGTATTAACAATGCAACGACTTGGTCAACATACTACAACACTGCGTAGATACTTCATGTAGTCAGTTCTACCAGTGTTCCAACTCCTCATATGAATCTAAAGTGTAGGAGCTTTTGCGGTCCCATGCAATACGTCCATTTGTTGTCGGATTCACCCAATCCTGATCTCACACCATTATCTTATAAATCTGGTCCAAGTCATCATCGCTTTCATAATCGCGGACCGATTCAGTATAACACAGTCCTTCTGTAGGGTCTAGGGGCACTACTACATGGAGAAATTTCTTCTCAAATATCATCTTCTGCTTCTTCAAATTGATTACCCATTCATGTTAGTGGCCTAATTGATTCCAAGAAGTGCAGGGTAGGGATTGCTTTCATCTACAATCTCTATCACTTTGAAATCATCTAATGCACTCACGCCCTCAATATCCACTGTCACTCCCTGCAATCTTCCCATGGGGATGATTTTCTACTGATTTTCCATCCTTAACTGAATCAGAGACCACTGCAGCATAGGTCTCCCCATCCTTTCCCATATCTATTTAGGCAAAACATTCGTGTCCGACCCTAGATCCAAGATTACTTGATCCATCTCATATTCTCCTATCTGTGCAGTGAGCCTCATCTCATGCCCCATTCTTGCCCTATGCTTACCAATCTTCTTGACTATGCATGGTCCATCAGAAGTGTTTTCTTTCCCAAAACACTTATTTATTAGTTCCTGTAGTCCTTTCACAACCTTGTTGTTGCACAACAGCTTCATATAGGTCTCCAAGAAAGTAGTAAGCATGGAAGGATCCATCTCTTCAGCTGGTTTATCCCGACTTCCCGAAGTAGAGGCCTCAGCGAAGCTTTTATTTGCTTCCATAAATGTTTCTTGTGCACACTTCAAATCAAACTCGGCCTCGTTTTTTGGAGCTCTATGGACCCATTCAGTTTCTTCAGGCTACTTCCCCTTATCTTCACTAGTCATCATCCCACTCCACAACACAATATTTACCTTGGGATCCTCTTCGTGAGGTTCAACCCTCATCAATTGCAGGTTCTGAGTTAGCTGTAGAGGTTTTGCCTCCTTTTCACCTACCTTAGCTAGCAACACCGGATAATATTCCATTGTATGGTTGTTGGATACCAAACTTACATACCTTTTCCCTCCATTTTTACTCTCCTTTTCACTCCTTTGTATCATTTAATTTCACTAATCACCCTAAATGCATAAGGTAAACCCTCTTTGATTTCTTTCATGAAATGTTTAATTAATGAAGTAATAGTTATGGAGAATTTTCCTATGCGAGTTACTAATTTTTCCATTTCCGCAGATCTGGTGGTCAAAGGTTACGGGTGCAAAACACAGACGCAAATTCCGAGTTTCCAGTATCACATCGGCAAGCGCTGTAACAACATAACAGATTCGAGGCCTATTCCATACCTTTCTTGTCTTTCTCTCGGCAACTAATTGGCCATTGTAACAATTGTATAATGATAGAACATTAGCTACCATCTTGAAAAGCAATCTTTTTTGTGTATTGTATAAGAAGGGTTTCAATGCTGTGAATCAGGGTTAGTTATGCAAGAGATTGAGATGGTAACATAAGATTGCTTGAGTTAATCGAACGCAAGTTAATTTTTTTTCTTTCTATAAGCCGTGAATCCATCACAGGCATCATTAGAGAGTTGGGTCCACTCTTCTAATCAGGTGCTGCATTATCTTTGTGTGTTGTTATTTCATATGTGTTGAGTTAATTTGATTGCTATTAGAGTACTTTAGTTAATTGTTGTGAATGATTTTTATAGTTCTGTAATTCATTCTTAATTGCTGTCACAGTGACTCTTTCATTAACTCTGTTGTTGAATATAATATTAGTGATTGATTGCGGCATTGATACCTACATATATTTTGCGCGTTGCCTTAAAACAAATTACGCACCCAGATTGATAAATTAATGTGGAAAGGAGTTGAATAGGTATTCACACTTGGACACCAACATTTTGGCATCATTGCTGGGGAGGCTAAAAAGGTGCAAGAACATGATCTACACTGATCTTTGGATCAATCTCTCGTCTTAGGGAGGGAATTTATTGCCCTGATCTGAGTCCTATGCGTAGTGTTTTGCTTTGTTTTCTTTTTGTTTATTTCTGTTTTAATGATTCTGTAGAACCAAATCTCTCGTTCCGGGGAGGGAATTGTTGCCCTGCTCTAGATCCTGAGCCTTAGTTGTTTTATTTGGGTTTTCTTTCATTTTCTTTTTGATTTTTATATAGGGGCCACTCTACTGTCTGGGGAGGGAAAGAGTTTCCTCACCCTGCTCCAGTTCCTAAGCTCTAGTTTGTTTTGTTTTTTTTTTTTAGCTGATTTATTGTTTTAAAATCATCCTCTCATCCTGGGGAGGGAAAAGAGTTTCCTCACCCTGCTGTAGGTCTTGAGCTATGAAAATTTTGATGTTTTCTTTCCAATAAATGTATGAACAAGGGTTTGAATAAGAGGGGCAGAGGAGGACCCCAAAGGCAAGGAAGGAAAGATTTGGGGAGGAATAACTATATCCAGGAAATTATTACAAAAGCTACATGAGAAGCCTCTTCGCGAGCTGCTACTAGGGTGAGGGTTCCCATAAGATCTGAAGGACATTCTGTGGAACAACCTATATAGCCTCTAGAGGTGGAAGTATCCCTTTCAATAGCTGTAGGAGAAATAGAAAACAGGGCATCAGAGAAAGTAGAGACACTTCCTTTTGTATTAGACAGGGAGGAGGTAGCTAACAGAGGGTCATAAGAAGAAATCCACTCAAGGATTGGAGAAGGAAGCTTCAGAGGATTCTCTTCAACACGTGATCAGGGGAGTGCTACCAAATCTTCACAACCACCAGTTGTTACAAAGCAAGAACATGCTGAAGTTCCAAGCGAGTATTGGAGGATATTTATGGCACCCACAACATCTTCAATTGATTTCTCAATTGGGGAAATTATGGGTGATGCACCAATGAAGCCTATTCCACTGATTGCACTGCTAAACTTCCAGTGGCTTTCCACGAAGGATCCAGACACATTCCTGTTCAAGTTTGATATCGTTTGTAGAGGGTATGACTATGTCAATGATGCTTAAAAGTTGAAAATTTTTCCTGCTACATTAAAAGGGACAACGTTGTGATGGTTCATGGGTTTAGGAGGGAAAACCATTTATACCTGGGACGAGATGAAGAAGACCTTCCTGGAGAAATATCAGGATTATTGTAAATACCGGGACATTAAGGAAGAAATTTTCAAGTTTATGCAGAAGGAGGATGAAAATATGGAGGAATGTGTAGAGTGCTTTAAGTAAACTCTCCATAGGTTTGGCCACAGTGACTTGGATAAGGATATTTTGAAAATTATTTTTCTTCATGCCTTGAGGGAAGCGTTTTTGGAGCTGTTAAACATAGTAGGAAAAGGGGATATATCTAAGGAATACTTTGACACCATCAGTGAACTCTGTATTCAGTGTTCAAGAGGAGCTGCAAGGAATAAACAAGGGATCTGAACTTTCAAAGCATTAAGCGGTGGAATCACAAAAGCAGAAATTGGGAACCTACTAGATAATTTGAAAACTGATATCCTAAGTACATTATCCTCCCAGATGGACACATTATAGACAAAGCAAAAGAAGTTGGATTTGGAAAGAATGATGGCTATTTTCTGCCCAAGTTGTAGAAATAAATACTCATTGAAGGAGTGTCCACTAGACACTATAGAAACATGTGCGATTTGTGAGCAGAACCACTCCATCGGTGCATGTCCATCTCTTTTACACTAAAATCAGTATTTCAGGGAACAAATGAAGAACCATATTAGCTATGCTTTATGGGGTCCAAGAAACCATGGTAGCCACGATCATCAGTGCTAAATCCAGGTACGTCTCAGGATCCTTTTCAATATTATAACATGAATCCTCAATCAGTTCCTTTTTGGCCTTAGTATTATCAATACCCACCTTTGCAACCATGGTTTCCTCAACCTAATTCAAGTTCTTCATGGTCTCAAGGTTGGCATAGTTCTGTTCCCCCTACTGCTCAATTTCCTCAACCTACATAGCAACAACAATTACAACTTCCATCTAACGTCCCCTCCAATAATCCTCCTCTCTGGCCTCAAATTCCTATTCAGCCAAACCCAAATCCAAAAAATAAGGGAGTTCAACAAGTAGAAACCCTCAAACTTCCTTTGTACAACATTTCTACCACAGGGTTTAATGAGATAAATCTATGATCTGGTCGAGTGGTAAACGCTCCTACATTTCCCGTTATCATTGAACATCTTAATGATGAGAATCCAGAGTCTTCAGCAGTCAGAGATGAGACAACCCAACCATCTATGAAACATTATCCTTCTGATTTGACTGTTACTCAGGCCTGTCAAACCAATCCTCCTTATCCATAATGATTATCCTTGAGCAAACCAATCCCTCAAACAAAATTTGATCTTTTAGGATAATTGCAGAATTTGTTTGCCAAAATCCCTCTACTTTGGGCTATGAAAGATGTACCTATTTACGCTAAAAATACCAGAGAATATTGTTCCAAGAGACCTGGGAAGAAAAAAAAAGGCCCGCTTACAATTCATGTTATGGGGAGATTATCAGACATTATGCTGGGAAAGGTTATGTCTGTAAAATATGGCGATCCTGGGAACCCAATTCTAACAGTTCAGATTAATGGGTTAGATATTCCGAATGTATTGGTAGATTTGGGTGCTACAATTAATGTAATCACTTCTTGAACCATGTTTACACTGGGATTGCGTGACCTCAAGCCAACCCCTATAGTCTTAGAATGATAGATCTATAATCAAACCGATAGGGAAATTGGAAGACATAATGATTTCAATGGACTCTTGGTGCTACCCCGTTGATCTCCTAGTTTGGCATACACAGTCCCCAATTGATGGTCATTCCCTTATCTTAGGACAACCGTGGCTTGCAACCGTTGATGCCTATATAAGATTTCGACGAGGAAACATGATAATTTCTAATGGGGAAAATATGAAAAATATTATTCTTTATCCCCCTCCAGAACCTAGGTCGAAGAAAAAGCCCAAGCATAACTCTGTCCTTGGATGGGATCCAAATTGAACAAAAGGAACTTCAACCAATGCTTACTATGGGGCAAGACCTCTGATTTAAAAATGAGACAGAGGATGATACTATCAACAATTTTATTAACAACCCTCATGCTGTTGCAGATCGAAATCAACAATTTTTGGAATTAGTCATGAGCTGTGAGATATAGGAAACATAAAATGAAAGTGAAGACATACCTGTAACAACACTTTCTGACAGCATACTTGTGGAGATTGAGCCAGGAAATACATTGAATATCAACCCAAACCTTTCACCGACCCAAACGGGACAACTCCTTAAGATCCTTTGAGAAAAGGAAGAAGATTTTGCCTGGGATTATACTAATATGAAAGGTATCCCTGCCGATTTGTTGACCCATCATATTTACATCAAAGAAGATTGTCGACGTGTAAGACAACCTCAAAGAAGGATGAACCCTAATTTGAAGAACATTGTCAAGGAGAAGCTTCAGAAGTTATTGGATGTAGGCTTTATTTACCCAATCTCAGATAGCTAGTGGGTATCCTCGTTGGTCATTGTCCCTAAAAAGAATGGTAAATGGTGGATTTGTGTAGACTATAGGGAGCTGAATAAAGTAACCCTGAAAGATCATTTTCCTCTACCATTTATCAACCAAGTCCTTGATACCTTGGCTGGAAAGAAGTTCTTCTCTTTCTTAGACAGGTTTAGTGGGTATAACCAAATCCAAATAGCTCTTGAGGATCAGGACAAGACTACCTTTACATGCCCTTGGGGGACATTCACTTATTGAGTCCTTCCATTTGGTCTTTGTAATGCATTTGCCACCTTCCAGAGGGCAATATTGGGGATTTGCTTTGATTTTCTCAATGAGAGTGTTGAAATTTACAAGGATGATTTCACGCCATATGGGGGGTCATTCAAAGAAGGATTGGAAAAATTCAAGAAAGTTCTTAAAAAGTGTAAACAAATGCATGTTTCTCTAAGTACAATAAAATATCATATGATGAGAGAAGAGGGAGTAGTGTTGGGACATTTACTTTCAGCTACTGGGATACAAGTTGATTCTGCTAAGGTAAAGGTAATTCTGCATTTTCATGTACCTAAGACACTGAATTAAGTACGTAGTTTTATTGGTTGCATTGGCTACTATAGGTGTTTTATAGAATCTTTTTCTAAAATTACATTTCCACTTTTTCAGTTGTTAACTAAAGATGAAAATTTTTTATGGACAGATGATTGTGAAGTATATTTTGAAAAGATTAAAGAACTAATTTGCCAAGATCCAATCTTATGTAGTCCTAATTAGGAACTTCCGTTTCATATCCATGTAGATGCCTCTAAGATAGTTGTGGGGGTAGTGTTGGGACAACAAGAGGAGAAGAAGCTGTATGCGGTATATTACGTCCTCAAGAATTTAACGTCTGCTGAGGTAAACTATACAGTAACAGAGAAGGAGTTCTTAGCTGTTATCTATGCTGTTAATAAATTTTGACACTATATTGCTAGGTATCCTACTTTTGTGCACACTGACCACACAAAAACCAGGTATTTGATGAACAAACCTGTAACACCTCGGCGTATAACAAGGTGGTTGCTATTACTTCAATAATTTGATATCACCATTATAGATAAACCAAGCAAGGATAACGTAGTTGCTGATTTTATGTCTATATTAAATGCTAATAATGAAGGAGAACCTATAGAAGATAGCTTTCCGGATGAACATTTGTTTGCAATTTCTACCAATACCACTTGGTATGCAGATATTGCTAGCTATTTGGCTACAAGAAAAGTTCCTCAACATTTTTCATACAGGGAACAATGAAGGATTATTCATCATAGTGTCCGTTACTCATGGATAGCAGGATATATCTTTATATAGGGGGTGATTAGCAGATCCATTGTTGTGTAGCAGAAAGTGACATCTATAAGGTTTTGAGAGCTACTCATGATGGCCCTTGTGGGGGGAATTTTGTAGACAAATGAACCGGCCACAAGGTGTTACAGATGGGATATTATTGACCATCTATCTTTAGTGATGCACATAACTATGTTCGAAGATGCAATAGATGCCAACAGATGGATCAACCTAGTTGCTCAGATGAAATGCCATTATAGCCATAGGTAGTTCTTGAGACTTTGAAAGATTGGCCATTGATTTTGTGGGTGCATTTAACCCACCTTCACATTAGAAAGTCCACATTTTAGTCTGCATAGATTATGTGACAAAGTGGGTGGAAGCCAAGGCTGTAGCAAAAGAAATAGAGCAGGTTGTCTCAGACTTTCTATTTGAAAAAACCTTTTCCAGGTATTGTACTCCAAGAGAGATAATTTCAGATGGAGGAGCACAGTTTACATCACACATGAAAACAAAGCTTATGGAAAAATATGGGATCAAAAATAGGATAACAACCCCATATCATCCTCGGGAAAACGGTCAAGTGGAGAGCATAAACAAAGTATTGGAAAACATTCTCACCAAGACCATGGAAAATCATCGCCGGGATTGGGATGAAAAACTTCCTGAAGCTCTTTGGATGTATAGAACAACATGGTGGAACACTACAAGATTTTTGCCATTTGAGATTGTCTATGGAAAATCCCCATTGTTCCTGGTAGACTTTGAAATCAGTATGCTCAGAATAGATCTGAAAGTTGGACTGGATCTTTCAGAAGTCTAGAAACACCAGCTGGAGAAGCTGAATGAGCTGGATGAAATTCGTTTAATGGCTGTCTAGAGAACTGCTTCCATACAACAACAGAGAGCAAAATGGTACGATAAATTTATTAAAAATAAGGTGTTTTCATAGAGGGGATTTGGCATTACTATATGATTCCCTCTTTAACGATTTTAAAGGAAAGATTCGCTCGCGATGGATGGGACCATACAATATTGATGTTTTATTTGACAATGGGACTGTCAGATTGGTTACAATCGATGATTCCCATGTTTCTTTCATTGTAAATGGACATCGACGTAGACTCTTCCATTGCCCAACCTCTAGAGAAGCCTTCATCAAACATCTCTCTGAAAAATATGGATTGAAGGTTGTTGGTGGGGAAGATACCTCCTCTGCACCCTTGAACTACTATATATATATATATATATATACTACTCACTTGTTGTCTTTTCTCAGGGTCTACGATCAAGGTGCAATAATGGAGGAGTGAAAAATTTCTCGAGTAATTGGGATAGTCACTCCACTAATACTAATCTTCTTGAGAATTTTTCGAAGTATTGGGTGCTGTTACTCCTGAAATTTTTTTAAGTATTTGGTGCTGTTACTCCTTGGGTACTGTTACTCGTTGTTGTTACTCCTCGGTTGTTGTTACTCCGTCGATGTTATTACTTGACTGATGCTGTTACTCCGCCGATGTTGTTACTTTGTCAATGTTGTTACTCCACCGTTGTTGTTACTCTGCTGTTGCTTTTACTTCATCAATGCTGTTACTCCACCATTGTTGTTACTTCGCTGTTGCTGTTACTCCGCTTTTACTCTGCCAACTGTTACATAGGTCTCTAGGTACATCTCCATTGACTTTTACAGATTTAATTAAACATTATGTGGACAAGACATTGACATGCCGTGGATGGCTATTTATAAGTTGGGGGGAGGTGACGTCATAAATAAACAACAGTGTAATTAAAACCACACTAATGATTGAACCGCTACCATCATTAAATTTTGTGTAATGGTACACTCCATGATCTTCATTATTATTCCACATAATCATTAGTATGCATTGAGATTTGAAATTTGTACCTTTTCATTCAATATACAGTGATTACCATACCATTCATCACATCCACCATGATTCTGTTTGTTTCCCGAGAAATTACCCACATCTTTACCATTTTTCCATCTTATTCATTTTTTTACCATGCTATTACTACAAGAAGTTGGTCATTGTCACTCCTCCCAATGGTATGTTGCGTCCAAAGTGCTGTTATAGTCTCTACAAGATGGGTGGACTGGCTGTGCGTCAAGAACCCAAGGATACAACCTTCGTTTGCAGAAATGCAAATGTGTGATGGGTCTTTGTAGAGGTAGGTTGGGATGTTTATTTCAATAGACTACATGGGTTCGATGAGGGGATCATGGTGGAATTAAAAATTAATTTGGACGAGAATTGCTCGCGTGTTAGAGGATTAGAAATTCCTGTCACAGAGGAGATCATTGCAGAAGTCAGTGGGCTAACACAGAAGGGGAAGCAGTAGTTCTCAAGGAAGGATCGACTGCGCAAGTTCCTAGAATTATTTTTAAAGGTTGGAGAAAGTGTTGTTCTGAAGGGAAGGGAGTATGACCGAAAGTCCTTGCCACATACATGGGGTGAAGTACTAGGATTTGTTATCAAATATATAACCTGCAAGGGGCAGTTTACCACCCTGTTCAAATACCACTTCAAAATTCTATCCCACCTTTTATTTCCATGGGCACAAGTTCTTTCTCTGAACATGCCTTTCTTCTTGATGAAGAGTCTTCAACTTATGACATAGTCCTCTCGGCACTCATGCCAAGTGATGGCAGTTCTCACAAATCATGGACTGGTTTAATTGTTGGTCATGCATGGAGTGACCCAATTGCAAGTACCTTGGGCACAATTCCTCGAGATGGCGGAGGAGAAAGTGGAAGCTGTTATAGCTACTATAGAGGAAGATCCCAGGGAATTGGAGGGGCCAGAACCAGCATCTCCTGTTGGCATAGCAGGAGAGGAAGAAGAGCCCAAGGAAGAACCAACATCTCCTTATGGTACAACAGTTGAGGAAGAAGAACGCAAGGAAGAACCAACATCTCCTTCTGGTACAGTAGTTGAGGAAGAAGAACTTGAGGAAGAACCAACATCTCCTGCTGGTACAAGAAGAGAAGAAGGAGAGGAGCCTGAGGAAATGGAGAAAGAAGAAGAAGAACCAAAAGAAATTGAAATGGAAGAGGAAGAAGCGGTTGGTAACACAATCGAGGCTATCACACAAGAACCAACCCCCACTATGGAACCTATTAATGCAAAAATGGAAATGGAAGTGGAAGAAGTGGTTGGTAACACAATCGAGTCTGTCACACAAGAATCAACCCCAACTGTGGAACCGATTAATACAGAAATGGAAGTGGAAGAAGCTGTGAAACCCATTAGTACAGAGATGGAGGTGGAAGAAACTGTGGAACCTGTTATTGCAGACATAGAAGTAGAAGTGGAAGAAACAATTGGTGACATAGTTGAGGCTGTCACACAAGAACCAACCCCATCCGTGAAACCTATTATTGTAGAAATGGAAGTCAAGGAGACAATTGGTGATATATTCAAGGTTGTCACACAAGAACCAAACTTGCCTATGGAATCTATCAATGGGGCTACGAAGGCAATGGATGAAGTTGATGCTATTTTGTAGGAATCAACTTTTATTAATGAAGTGCAAGGAGAGGAAGTTCCAATCAAAGAGCTAGCAAGTGATGCTGTTACACCAAGAATAGCACCACTTGCCCAAACAAATGTGGATGTTGAAATGAGTGGGGGTGCTACACAGGAACCACCACCAACTCAGTAAGGACAAGAAAATGTGAAAGAGGTGGATCCTAAGGTTAACGTTATTCCACAAGAACTAGCATCAACCGCAAGACAAGAGGCACCACACGAAGAAGGCTTGACCCAATTGAGGGATGAAGGCGAAGAAGAAAGAAAATTAGAAGTAGTAGGCGAGACCGGTATCAATGAAGTAGAGGATATTCCCCACTCTCTGTTTCGGACCACAATGCCAAGAGGAGCAAGGAAGGTTCATTCCTCCTGAGATTCCACAAAGGAAATTGTTGTTCCTCCCATATTGAAGTACATCAGCCCAAATGAGGGTGTAGCCCTTGTTGGCTCATTTCTTGAGGATTCCCAGCAGGGGCCTCCTGAAGAACAAGTCGAGGAAGGAATTTTGACAATAGGATTGAAGCAAGGGGTGATTACCGAAGGCACTATTTAGGTGACAAAAATTCCCGAATTGAGACAAGTTGAGGAAGAAATTGCTCCCAAGGACATGAAACCAATTAAGGAAGACTTGATGAGGGAACCAGCCGATGCCTCAAAAGACAATCCACAACCTCCTGAACCAGCTGTAGGGTTGGGAAATGAATTTACTGTTAAACAAGAGTGGGTGGAATAGTGTGAGAGGAGAAGACCACCTCTCAAGGAGAGGTATCAACTTCAGTTTGGAGAGACCATGCGGTTAAAACTAGAGGTTTGGAAGTTGAGAAAGCAGGTATCTCGTCTAAAAAAGAAGGTAAATAAATATAAATGGAAGGTCATAAGGATGAAGGTCGAGGTCTCCTTCGCAGCTGTATAGACTGAAGATGTTCCCACAACTTCCGCTACTACACAGACTGGTCCTATAGAACAATTGTTTAAGGCCTGAGAATTCTTCTTAGCAGCTGAAATTCAGAAATAGCAATTTGCCATGAATGCACAAAAGAATGAGACAACTAGGGTTTGAGAGTAGGCTAATGTGATTGTCACGAAGTATATAGACCAGTTGGATAAAGAAAAACAGAATCAGGATAAACAACAGAAGAAGATAAGGGATTTAGAAGGGCAGATATAGGTGTTGAATACAAATAAGGAAGAATTTTTTACCCTAGCACAACAGGTAATGGCCTATCGACCTCCTGCCCATAGTTATGCTTTGTTTCTTCAAGAGCAGTTTTTTTTCTTCTGTCTAGAAAGCATCTACAAAGAGATTAGCCACGAGATCGAGGACCCAATACAATTCTTGCATATTAGAAGAATCCATGATATCGTGAACCAATATTTGATGTGTGAGCTCTACATGCATGGTTATTTCCTAAAGGATGACGAAAGCTTCAACCCGGTTCCATTCATGGGAGATGTACACCTGAAAGCCTTTACCTCCTACACCATTAACCAGGTTAAATGCAGGAAGGCTTGTGATACTTTTGAAGGAAATCAAGCTACAGAGCCACTAATAATAAGAAGGGAGAATGGCCAATCAATGACTATTTATAACAAGCACTATACCTTTCTTGAGATCGAGGGGTCTAAGGAATGAATGTTGGCAACACAAAGATGGTGTACTAACCTCTGTGTCAGACAGATAGTCACTTTTTAGGATGAAGCCCTTGACAGTTGCCAAGGAATATGGATGATGTCATTATCAACAGTCAGAAATTGGGTGCCTTTTGGGGCAGCCAATTTTGCATGAGCATTAGAAAGGGTGGCACGTTTTGTTGCATGAATTCAAACTTGTGTGGTCTAGTGGAAGGGGCTAAGGTTTCAGTTTCCTCTCATTTGGCTATGAGCATAGCATTACACTCCAACATACAATGTGAGTAATGGTTGGTGGAAGGATGTCCTTATGACAGAAGGATACAAGCCTCTAGGAACAAAGATGGTAGGAGAATATGACCTTGCTCAGTTGCACACTAAACACAGTTAGTCCAACCTAGATTTGAAGAGACGACGAGCTGCATGAGGACATGCAGAAAGACCAGTCGGAGGGAGATGTTGGGTTCCAAACTTGCATACTTTTTCCTCAATTTTTACTCTCTGTCTCACTCCTATGTATCATTTAATTTCACTAATCACCCTAAATTGATAGGGTAAACCCTGTTTGATTTCTTACGAAATGTTTAATTAATGAAGTAATAGTTATAGAGAATTTGCCTATGCAAGTTACTAATCTTGCCATTTCCGCAGATCTATTGGTCAAAGATTCTGGGTGCAAAACACAGAAGCAAATTCCGAGTTTCCAGTATTATATCGGCAAGTGTTGTAACAATATAATAGAATCGAGGCCTATTCCAGACCTTTCTTGTCTTTCTCTCGGCAACTAATTGGTTGTTGTAACAATTTTATATTGATAGAACATTAGCTGCCATCTTGAGAAATAATTTTCTCTGTGTATTGTATAAGAAGGGGTTTCAATGCTGTTAATCAGGGTTAGCTGTGCAAGAGATTGAGATTGTAATAAAATACTGTTTGAGTTAATCGAATGCAAGTTATTTTGTTGTTCTTTCTATAAGCTGTGAATCCATCGCAACCATGGTCAGATAGTTGGGCCCACTCTTCTGATCGGGTGCTGCGTTATTTTCATGTGTTGTTATTTCATATGCGTTGAGTTAATTTGATTGCTATTACAATATTTTAGTTAATTGCCGTGAATGTTTTTTTATAGTTTTGCAATTCATTCTTGATTGATGTCACAGTGAGTCTTTCGTTAACTCTGTTGCTGAATCTAATATTAGTGATTGATTTTGGCATTTCTACCTGCATATATTTTGTGCTTTTCCTTGAAACAAATTACGCACCCGGATTGATAAATTAATTTGAAAAAGAGCTGAATACGTATTCACACTCGGACACCAACAATGGTCAAACTGCATACAATATCGACATGACAGATGCATTAGATTTGGGCAGTCTCATGCGTAGTGTCCCGGTCCTCCACAATTGTAACAAATGACTTGTAAGAAAATACCTACACTAATGGCCCTTTCGGCATCAATCCACAGAGTGTGGACTGAAGTCTCACCTTAAGAAGTATGGGGGGATGCAAGAACTAAGTTTCCACACCCTGAGATGGCTATGATATCATTGTATACCCTAGCTCTACCTTCATGCAGATCGATAGGCCCTTTAAGGCTTATCAATATACTTTTCTTAATCATCATTTAGACCTCCGCAAAGGTCTAAGACTGTCCTTCCCATACCCTAAATATGTAGATCTGGCACTTACATGCTTCTGTAATTACCCTTACTTCTGTATTTACCTAGATTAGCTTAAGTATTGGATAAATTTAGCATGCATTATGATTATCTTCACGTAAACAGATATTCTTGCTTGCATCCATATGACAAAGCAACACATATAGATTCCCGCATCAATACAACATTAAATCATAAGCCCAGTATTTGACATAACAGAATCACATGCATTCATAAGATAAGTAAAATAGCCCATACACAGGAAATTCCATAATACTTCTCTTTATTGATGTTCAGATCTCTCTTATAGAGAATAACTACCCTACAAACACAGCTACAGGGGTTCGCGCACTCAGTTGCAGACTTCTACCGTAGGCCTCTACGCACACCGCTGTAGAGCCTCTTTCCTATGCTAAGACTCTTTGCTCTTAGCTCTCATAGACCCATTACATAAAACATAACCAAACTCCTTAAACTGAACTACCTTAGACTCTTCTAAGACTTCATTGTGCGGACCATGGGTGGATCTCTTAAAGCCGACACAAGTTACATAAACTAAGGGTAGAAACCCTTTTTGACTCTTTACATCTTCACATTCCGCGACCACAAAATGTAGAGACCTTACATTGTTTATACAAAACTTGGGCCTTTAGTCCCAAAAATTTTCATTTTAACCCCCAAATTGACCCTAGGGGACCTGTTCCCAACACGCATTTAGAAGCTTGAAGGAAGAAATAAGGAGTTGCAAAGCAGGCAATGGAAAAATCATGCAGGCACAAGATAAACAAGCAGAGCTAAATGAAATACTTCTTCATAGTTTGTTAGAATTGTAATAACAAGGGCCACTTGGGATCAACCATGGATAGGAGGACATAAATAATGGGGCATATGGCAATAGGTATCCTGGTAGACACAAGTCAGATAAATCTGACACAACAAGAGATTGAAGGTTGTTGGATACCCCAGATAGGAGAGGTGATATACACAGGAACTATTCTAGTTCTAGTTTTGACATGCATCATGATCATCAACGTTATCATCCTTAAACGAGAGTGATAGGGGATACTTTGTAGATGAGTTTAAGAAGGCAAAGCCACCTACCTTTGATGGAGAGATGAAGAAATCACAAGATGTAGAGGCATGGTTTCTTGGTATGAAGTAGTTATTCCGATTGCATGATTATTCAAAAAACATGAAAGAAAAGATAGCCACTTTCAGTCTCAAAGTTAAAGCGAATATTTTGTGGGAAGACATGAATAATGTCAAAGGTATACATGAGGAATATTTGACTTGACATGTGTTTTAAAGGCTCTTCAAGAAGAAGTACTTGTCAGAGAGGTAATATGATGATAGGGCTAAGGAGTTTTATGAGTTGTGGATAGGTTCTATGAAAGATGATGAGTATACTAGTAGGTTCATGGAGCTATTGAGATATTTGCCTTACCTCAAGGAGGAGAATGCTAAGGTTTAGAGATTCATTAGTGGACTGCCAGTAGCATACATAGACCAGATTGAGTTCGATGAGCCTAGATGGTTAGAGGAGGCCATATGAAATTTGAAATATTGTTATGAGTAGTTGAATCGTAAAGTTGAGCCTAATCATGAATTGAAAAGAAATGAGAAATCTAAAGGAAAATGGACACCAAAGAGAGGAAGACCTCAAGATGCAAGTGAGAAAGAAAATGTAGTCTCTTACAAGAAGTTCAATACAATCGAGAGGGGACATGGAGAGTAGCAAGTCAGAGGTGGTGGTAGGGAACCATTTTAGTGTTGTATATGAGGTAAGGATCATCATAAGAGGGATTATCCACAGAATCTGAGTGGTGGTAGACCCCAGATCTACAGTGCTCAGGAGCCACATATAGTTGGTGATGTTGGTCATAGCATTCCTCAGATCTATGTAACTATGGACAACAAGCATGCAGATCATCAGACATCGATAATTGAGATGGACGGTAAGCTTTTTGATCTAGTTGTTTTTATTTTGATTGATCCTGTATCTAACTATAGTTATGTTAATATTTACCTGGTGGATAAGTGTGGTTTGAGAAAATAAGTGCGCACAGAATCTTGGTTTGTACAATTGGCTATAGGTATAAAGAAGTGAGTTCACCATTGGGTAAGATCTTGTGCATTTGAGTAAAATTGTATGCCTACAGCAACACACTTGAGTGTATTGCCATTAGGATTGTATATTCTTCTTTTGGGTATGGATTGGATATACCTTCACAAAACGAAAGTGGATTTCTTCAACAAAGCCATTGAGTGTGTGAATGATAGTGGGAAAAAGAGGACTTTGTAGGGGAAGAAGAAGCATACATCAGTGAGGATGGTTATCACTATGCAGGCTAAGCGTAGTTGTAGAAAAGGTTGTGTGATGTCTACAGTACACATTTTTAGTGACAAGGGTAAGGAGGTTGAGGATGCATATGTGTTAAACAGGTACCCAATTTTGCAGGAGTTTCAGGATGTATTCCCAGAGGACATTACAAAGTTGCTACCTCATAGGGAGGTAGACTTTTCTACTGAGTTGGTGCTAGGTGCAACTCCGACATCAAAAGAACCTTGTAGGATGAGCACACACGAGTTGGTAGATTTAAAGTTGCAATTAAAGGAGATGCTTGACAAGGGATACATTAGGCCAAGTGTATCACCTTGGGGTGCAGCAATGTTGTTCATAAAGAAGAAATATGGTACTCTTAGATTGTGCATTTGACTACAGGAAATTGGACAAGGTAATGATTAAGAACAAGTACACATTGCCGAGGATTGATGGCTTGTTCGGTCAGTTGAAGGGAGCAACAATGTTTTATAAGATCAATTTGAGATTAGGATACCATCATGTACACATCAAGGAAGATGATATCTTCAAGGCTACATTCAAGACCAGGTATGGGCATTATGAGTTTGTTGTTGTTCCATTCAGTTTGAATAATGCTCCATCCAGATTCATGTGTTTGATGAATAGAGTGTTTCATCCTTATCTGGACAAGTTTGTTATTGTATTTGTTGATGACATATTGGTATATTCTAAAAATGAGGAAGAGCATGTCGAGAATTGAGCAGCAGTGTTGAGATTGCTAGGAGAGGATCAATTGTATGCTAAACTTAGCAAGTGCAACTTTGTTAAGAAATTTATGGCAGAGAGATAAATGATTACTAATATTTACTGAGATTTACAAAGACAAATAATAAAATAACACATAAAATTATACACATAATATTTATACAGGAAAACCACAAATCTGAGGAAAAACCCAACCTAATGAGATCTCATTATCCGACCAAGTGAGCCTTCACCACTCACCTCCAGGCCTACATTACAATGAAGTATTCACAGCCTTTTATAGGCTCCATTACATGAAATACCAAAGACCATAATACCATGGGTACACTATACCATGTTCCCAAAACCACTACTATTTAACTAGGTTAACTTTGATTCAAACCTCGAGTCAATTTTACCTAAAAATTCCCCCCTTAAACTTGACTTGGGGTTCCTTGACTAAATCCAGCCAAAACCTGCTAAGTGAGACAATCCCGCTCACTATAGCCCTTACTCCCCTTCAAAGTTTTTACCTAGGATTTGTTAACCCGACATACCCTATTACCTAGGTCTAAGCCAGACTTTATTGGTAATTACCCACCTTAGCAGGTATGCCCATTCACATGCAAATTAAAAATTTCACTCCATTCTTTTTTTTTTCTTTCTTTCTGTTTACCCTAGTTGTTTTCTTTGTACACATGACATCAATGTCCATATAAAAAGAACCCATCTATCGAATTACATGGGTCACTAGTTGCTGTAACCTCCAGTTATCTAAGTGTTCTTTTCAGGTACATGGTTCATAAATTAATTAATTCACGTGCACATATTCTCCTCATCCACTGAATCTCTCATGACCCAATAGTGTGCAAATTTGCTTCACAATCTATTGCTTTTGATCCAAATATGCAAGAAAATCTTAATTACCTCTGTATCTACCAAGCCAATACAAACCCTTGACAAAATTAAACATCCTTCTGAAGCCAACTTAGCTCTGATACCAGTTGTTAAGAAATTTACGGCAGAGAGATAAATTATTACTGAGATTTACCGAGATTTACAGAGAGGAATAATAAAATAACACAAATATTATACACATAATATTTATCTAGGAAAACCCCAAATCCGAGGAAAAACCCAACCCAATGAGATCTCATTATCCAGCCAAGTGAGCCTTCACCACTAACCTCCAGGCCTACATTACAATGAAGTATTCCGAGCCTTTTATAGGCTCCATTACATGCAATACCATGGACCATAATACCATGGGTACACTATACCATGTGCCCAAAACCTCTGCTATTTAACTAGGTCAACTTTGACTCAAACCTCAAGTCAGTTTTACCTAACAAACTTCTTTTAGAGTGAGGTACATTAATTGGGGCATGTTGTCTCCAAGGATGGCATAGTAGTGGATCCAGAAAAGATAGGGCTATCGTGGAGTGGGAAACTCCTAAGAATGTGGATGAGGTGATATTATGCATGGGATTGGCAAGCTACAATAGGAGGTTCATTAAGAACTTTTCACGCATTGCATATCCTATCACATCATTGCACTACAAAGGAAAGAAGTTTGAATGGACAAAAGAATGTGAGGCTAGTTTTGAGCAGCGTAAGAAGTTGTTGACACATGCACCAGTGCTAAGGATTGTGGATCTAGACAAGGAGTTTGTAGTGTGTACATATGCTTGCAAGAGAGGACCTGATGGAGTTCTCATGCAAGAAGGATAGGTAGAGTGCTATGAGTCATGGAAACTGAATGAGCATTAGAAGAACTACCAGACACATGATCTTGAGCTATCAGTGATCATACATGCATTGAAGATGTGGAGACACTATCTCCTGGGCATGAGGTTTACATTGATGAGAAATCACAATGGGTTGAGGTATTTGTTTGGCCATATGAATCTAAATTCTAGGAAAGCTAGATGGTTGGATGCCCTTAGCGAGTTCAACTTCAAGATCAGATACATCAAAGGGAAGGAGAACCAGATTGCGGATGCTCTTATTAGGAAGGTACATGTAAATCATATAGCAGCTATGAGCTCTTATGGGACATATTTGTAGGATAGAATATTACAGGAAGGACAACAGGATGAAAAATACATGGGGATCATGCACATGTTACAACATAGTACAGGTTCAGGTACATGTATAAGTGATCAAAATACAGATTATCATCTCATGGTAGATGGTTTGGTGAGATTTAGCGATAAGATCTATGTGTCGAATTGCAGTGGGCTCAAGAAGATTATCTTGAGGGAATTTCACGCCAAGCCATACTCGGGTCATCCAGGATATCAAAAGATGTTTATGGTGGTAAAAAAATTATACTATTAGCTGAATTTGAAGAAGGAAGTGGCATAGTTTGTGGCTAGATGTTTATATTGTCAGTAGGTATAGGAAAAATGTAAGCATCAAGGTGATTTAATACAACCTATAGTGATTCCAGAATGCAAATGGGAGGTCATTTGCATGGATTTCATTACAGGTCTTCTGAGGACAGTGAGGCAACATGACTCTATTATGGTCGTGGTTGACAAGTTGAGCAAGGTAGCTCACTTCATTCTAGTAAAGACTACATATTCAGCTAGTGAGGAAGCTCAGGTGTACATTAGAGAGATAATGAGATTGCATGGTGTTCCAAAGAATTTTGCGTTGGAAAGGGATGTAAAGTTCACTTCCAAGTTTTGGAAGGAGCTATTTGCAAGCTTGGGTACAAAGTTGGCCTTTAGTACAGGTTATCATCCACAGATAGATGGACAAATAGAGAGGGTAAATAATATCTTGGAGAATATGTTGAGGATGTATGTGATTCACCAACAGAGGAAATGGGAGGAGTATATTCCATTAGTTGAGTTCACATACAACAATTGTTATCCGGAGTCATTGAGGATGAGTCCTTTTGAGGCATTGTATGGATGGAGTTGTAACACTCCCATCAGTTGGAGTGATCCAGTGAACATGGTACTTATTGGAAAAGATATGTTGGTGGATATGGAGCAGGAAATGTAGGTTATAAAAGAATCTAAAGGTAGCACATGATAGACAAAAGAGTTATGTGGATTAGCACATGGTATTCAAGGAATTTTAGGTTGGGGAGCATGTTCATTTGCATATCAATCCCAAGAAAAGCTCTTTGAGGATTGGATCATGTGCCAAATTGGCACCATGGTATTGTGGGCCTTTTAAGATCCTTGAAAGGATTGTACCAGTGGCATATCGAATTACACTTCCTCCAACATTGAAATTCCATGATGTTTTCCATATTTCATTGCTTAAGAAGTATATAAAGGATGTTGATCATGTTATTGATTGGTCTGTATTGCAGGTGGAGCAAGGAGAGTTCCAACCAAAGCCTCAGCGCATATTGCAATGAAAGCATCTCATGCTCAGGAACAGAGCCATAGAGCAAGTTAAAGTGCAGTGGAAGCACTTTGGGCCTGAAGAAGCTACATGGGAGATGGCAGATCAGATGCGGGTCCTGTATCCTTCAATGTTTGTTGGTTAAGGAAAGGTATTTTTGGTTTGATGTTGGTATATGTTTTGTTGATGTTTTGGTAAATGTTTATATGTATATGGATGTAAATATCACCATGAGCTAAGTTATAAAGCTCCAATAAGTGGTGGGGCTTTTATTTTGTCATTTTGTCATGATGTTTTTCTTTTGAGTAGGTCTTTCATTGTAAATACTACAATGAGCTAAGTTATAAAGCTCTATGGGAAGTATATTTGCTTTTCAGCAGTTTGGCTAAGGTCATGGTGTGGTTTAACATTGAGGACAATGTTCCCCAAGGGGGAGGGTTTTGTAACATCCCTAGTGAAAAGTTCATGTAATAAAAGTCAATAAAGGAAAAATAAGACCACGGTTAAAGGACAGTTATTCCAAGCTGAATGTTGAAAAAGATATCATAGTGGGCATCATTAGGTGTGTGTTTTGGCTAAGGTAAATTGGCAAAGGCTAAGGAAAAGGAATTTTTGGCACATTTATTTATGAAAATCAAGGAAATTAGGAGAAAAGTAAGGTGAAAGGTCACAGGTTGCATGTGAGAAGGAAATTGAAGAAAAATAATGGAAAATGAAGAAAATAGAGCCTCATTAATAAAAAGGCTTATAAGGATCAGTGGGAAAGTTTTTGGCTAATATTTTGTCAGTTCAAGTTCGGAGCTATCTTATTATTGTCTCTCTCTCCATATCTCACTCTTGGTCATGTAGAGTTTTCTTGGAGCACTCTAGCTTTGGAGAAAGGAAAGAAAAGAAAGCAAAGGGAAAGGAATGAAAGAAAGGATCAAGGAAGGAAAAGCAGGATCAAGCAACTTCAATATGAATACTTGTAGAAACCTTTTGCATGTGTGATCTCCTAGCTGGTTTGGACATGCATGGCTTTGGATGTTGGTGTATGGTTCTCTTGCTATCGGTGGCATGGTTTTGCTGGGTTATGATAGTTTTTTTCAGCACAACCTTACCTTTTTCTAGATGACATGGTGTTGGGATGTTTATTTTGGTTTCTAAGCTTTGGTTTTCTAGATGGATTTCAGAATCTAAGGAAAGGGTGGTCTCAAGTTTCATTCCTAAAGGCCTAGGAATCCCTTGATCAATTTTGGCGGGATACATGGTAAAGCCTGAGGGAGAGGTCATGGTTTAGGGCCTAGTGATTTGGTTTTGGATTGTGGTAAAGCATGAGAGGTTGGTATTAGTTTAGGGCCTAGTGATCTTGGATTGGAATGTGATAAATCCTAAGAGACAAGGAGGTGAAAAATTCCCCAAGGATAGTGATGTATTCCAGATGGCATTCCAAGTTCGGTTCAGTGGTGATCGGAGCACTAGTTTTGGTGTGATCACGGTTTGATGAGGGTACAACTGGTTTAACCTATGGTTTCCCTTTATTTTTATTGGATTGGTTGTTCTATGAGATCCCATATTCATGCTTGGAATATGGAACGAGGGTGACTGATTGAAAGAAAGATTTGGTTCAGTCATGTCTATGTTCGGGTGGTACGTGGAAGTCCCGAACCTAGTCGGATTTGCCTATGATTAATAAAATATAAGTTCTCTTACTTTTTCACTTGTTTATATGTTGATTTGATGGCTATCATATCTTTGATATTTATATGGTTTTATGCTGGTTGTAAGCATGGTTATATGGTTGGTTCATGTCATGGTCATTTCATGTATTTACTTGTAATTTTTAATATGATGGATGCAAGACCTAATTGATGTTATAAAAATTCAAGGGAGAAGGTGGTGATCCTTTGGTTATGTTTCATAAGTGCTTTTAGTCATTCATGATCTGTCTTGTATCCTAGACCTGTAGGTTGCATTGATGCCAAGTGTTCAATAGAATGACAGTCCCGGTTGGAGATGCTTATGCCCAGTCCTGAGTTTGATTTTTGATTTATTAGTATTTTCATCATGTCTTTGATGGATTCTGGAGGTTGTAATAAGTTCTGGGTAGAGGTCAATATTTTCGGCTAGAAAAGTGGCTCCAATCCTGGGGACACTTACACAAGTCTGTTGAGAAGAGTCCATGGATGTTGCACATAGGCTTGTGAGAGTGACTCTGGGTTTCTGGACGCTATAATGCCTATAACATGAGAGAAACTAGGGGTTAAAAGGATTAAAACATTAGTGGGACCCAGGGGAAGGATGTTTGAGTGGCTAACATGTCTCCTTAGGGTGTTGTTGATGATGTGGATGGGTTTTATTGATGTGTTCCATCGATTTCATTTCCTTAAGTTTACCAGGGAGGTTGAATCCCTTATAGTGGTCTGTCTCATCGCATGTCTACCCTAGATGCCCGATTGCTTGGGTAAAATTACGAGGAGGGGGTGTTACACCAACTCTCAATGGATCTTGGAATTGTAAGTGTCAAGTTCATGTTGGATCACTAGAGCCAAGTTGGTTGGGATAATATGAATGGGGGAATTTTTTTAAGGCGATAAGCTTTTTTGTTTTTTAATGTTTTTAATGGATTTTTTCTTTCAAGCTAAGGGATTTTTTTTTGAGTTGATGCAAAAAAAAAAGGTGTGAAAATTTAATTGTAGATCATTTTGATAGGGATGGAAACTAGGTTACGTTACAAGGACATGCTGGATGAGGTAGAAAATTTCAGACCATGGAAGGAGAAAATTATTCTACTATTTGAGGAGTAGGATTTGTAGGACATCGTGGAAAAGGTTGTCCCAAGTCATGGAGATCCTACTTAGTTGGTTGATTTTAAAAAGAAGAACCTGAAGACCAAGAGAATAATATTGAACCCCATTAAAGATCATGTTATACCTCATGTGATAGGGAAGAAGAATTCCTTTGAGGTGTGGGCATCCTTAACCAAGTTATACTAGAGTACAAACAAAAACATAAAAATGGTGTTGAAGGAAAAATTGGGAAATTTTAAGATGTTTGAGAATGACAAAGTTGCATCATACCTAATCGGGATCACTCATATTAGAGATGACTTGGAAGTAGTGGGGGAAAATATTGATAGTGAAGAGTTGGTCACATCAACAATGAGTATATTTCCTCCAAAATGGGATGTCTTGTTTATGGGATCATTGCACGGGAGAATCTACCTAGTTGGGATAGATTGTGGGATAATTTTGTATAGGTAGAGAGAAGGAGAAAATAAAAAACTACAGACTAGCATGATGGTAAGGATGATGAGGAGAACTTTTCTCTTGCTGTAAAGGGAAAAAGCAAAGTAGAGGGAAGCGAGGGATCTTCTTCCATGAAGGGCACGAGAAAAGTGAATTGTTTTGTGTGTCAGAAGACCAGTCACTTTGCAAGCCAATTTCCATACAAGAAGAAGGAGGAGGATTGGGTGGTTGCATCAACATCAACTTAGATTGATGACTTTATAGAGAAATTTGAGAAGGAATTTTATCTAGTTGCTTATGTTTATAACAATAGTACTATTATGTATGAGGATAGTGGGTTATGGATAGTGGAAAATAGAGCATCTAGTCACATGATGGGGATGAGGTCAATCTTATGTAGTATTTTAGAGATAGGCTCATACTGCAATGTGTTTAGTGGGACTAGTACCATGCATGCAGTGAAGGGGGTTGGATGTGTCAGATTGCTTTTAGAGTTAGGAGGATTTCTAGAGGCAACAAAGATGTTATTTATTTTACCATTTATTATACACATGCTCTTAGTTTCAGCCTTGGATTATGCTAGATATAGAGTTTGTTTTAGGATGGACAAGTGCTTCTATGTTCAGAGAGAGTGACCTTCAATACAACTATAGTGGTTGGCATCAAATAGGGGTGGTCATATAGGTTGCTGGGACAACTTGAGGGCATATCCAAGGGGAACTTGGATACATAGTTAGTATCCATTATTGAGAGGGATAAGGTGGAGAGGAAGATTAATTATTTTGGTACCGCCAAGAGCCTCAATTAATATGATATGGCATTATTAGATACTCAGGAGCAGGATCCTTGGAGCATGGTTGGAAGGAACATATATTTAGATTAGGTTCTGAAGAAGGTACTAGGGAAGTCTTTTAATTCAGAGGGAGTAGCTACAACAACAAATGATGTGGTGTTGTTGGAGACAGATCCAGGTGAAGGTGGCTCTTCTAGAAGTACCTTCCTTGCTAAGAGGGAGTGTTGATTTTTGTATCTCAGAAGATAATTCTAACATTGTGTCTTGACTAGACATACCTTGATTTTCCTCTTTAGGAGCTTGCATGCGAGATGGGGAGTGTGCAAGTGAGTTGCAAACATGCGAATTTGTTGCATGTGACACACATGAGATGTGCATGTAAAGCAAGCTAAATTTATGACTTATACTTAAGTTAAAGTAGAGAAAGCTAAATATATGATACTTAACTAAAGTAAAGTCAATTATCTTTAGTTAACTTGATGAGACAATTTTTGTCGTCAATCTTAGCTTAGGAAAATTATAAATTGAGCCTAAAGTGAGGAGGTAATACACAACAAAAACACAATATTGAGAGAGGCTTATTAGCATAATTGTAAAAATTAGAACCATGTTTTGAACTAGCCACCTATCTAACCGTGATTCGAATTGGAACCATATCAAAGCAGTTTGAACCGAATTCAATAAACCAGAATTGGAAAAAATACATAAAAGAATTAATTTTAATGTTAAAAAATATTTTTAAGATTACAAACCATGATTCCAAACCATTAGAGACAAAATATGAGAGTCTTCTCATCTATATATATTATGTAAGGTTTCATATATATCAAAATGGAACTGAGTGCAATACATATCAATGATATCATTGAAAAAATACATAACCAATGAGGCTCTAAATGACATATAGATTCCCAAAACAATGCTACAATGATGTTCTAAATTTCCTCCTAAGTCTAAAAACAATGCTACAACTCAAGATACTATGCCACTAGCCTACTACAAATCACTGATCAACATGATCACTCATCAAACTCATCACAACTAATACAGATGGGATCATCACCAGGAGCTACATAAACATATCTAACTCAGAGTTTGAGGTCTCCTAAAACTACTATCCAACCTCAATAGTAGTATTAGTAGTAGCATGAGCAACATCACTAGGCCTAACAGAGCTAGAAGAACGAGTTCACCGAGCTGCACAACTATTCCTTTCCTCACGAGTCACCATGTACCATGCTTGGTATTGCTGGTTCACTTCCTCCAGCTCTTGGTTCAACTACCATATTTGCATTTGGATCAAAACCCCTATCCCCACTAGAAAACTCCATTCTAGCTCGAAGATGACAAAAAACCTCCAAACTTGTTGTTGTTGCTCCAAAACTCAATGTTGTTGCAAAACTGTCCCAACACTCATATGCACAAAATAATAGAAATCAAATGTGTGAGGCAATAGGTGATTAGGCATCCTTTTATAAGCTTAGGAGGCCAGATTTAGAAGGGAACATATGATCATTTGCTAAAAACACCTCCAAAAGCCACCTGCAAGTCCCATCAACATGCCTAACCATGTGGATTCCTAACCGACCAATTTTTTACAAAAATCAGTTGGTGAGGTACAAAACTAACCGTTTGGTACCTAATTGGTCCTGAACAACTAAAAAATTATATTTTTTGGGCCGGTTTGATATCTCAGGGAGCTAACCGAGTAGTTTGACCAATTTGTGGTTCGACTGGATCAATTTTTAAAACTAGGCTTCTTAGTGAGCATGCTGGGTTCGAGAGAGTGCAAAGAGGATGGTGATGAGTTTTGTAGACTACATTTTCTTAGTTGGGCCATTATCCTAGGATAGGAACCCAAGTAAGTTCCATGATTAATTTATTAATGAAGAACTGTTGATTGGCAAAAATATTTTTGCATGTGATTCAGATCGAGTAATTTGTCTTCCACTAAATATTTTTGGTTAGGAACTTAGCGTGTATTTGTTCAGTCAATAATTGTTGGGAATTGAATACTGGGTGTGTTAGCTCCTGCTGCAGTAGGTATTCATTTTTCATGATTGGCATTTCACAGGCCAAATATGCTGTACTTTTCTTTGCTGCAATGCTCCATATTTGGTCAAACAGTCTCCAAATGAAGAAGGCTACTTCAAGATTCATTCAATCGCCTTCAAATTTTGAAAATTTTTCCTGGTATCGCTACTTCTAGTTAAAGGGAGGTCCAAACATTTTAATCTTGGTCTCCCTAGGTTTAAATTTCATGTTTTAGAATATAGAGATTGTAGGTCTGTCCAAACAGTTTAATCTTGGCAGACTCTTAGATAGGTAGAGAAAAAGAAGAGTCCAACAGTTTAATATGGGCTCTAGAAGAAATAAGGGTAGTTTGTAGATAGGAAAGCATCAAAAGAAAAATGTATGATGGGTTTGCAAGTCTAAGTGCACCCCCAAGAAAAAGAAGAGAAAATGCTAGGCAAGTAGGCTGGGTAGGTAGTTCTGAGGCTATTGAATTGATGACAAGTTCCAAGTTTGCAGGTATCATATCATGCAGAACATAATCAACAAAGATTTGTAAGCAAAAAGGCTCAAATGAGGTATAAATAACTCCCCTTCTCTGCTTTCCCCCAATCATTAACTAACATCCCCAAAAAGAGGTCAAGATCTGCTTGACACCTCTTTAGTTCATCATCTTCATCACTCCGGTTGAGTAAAGATCTGCTTTGCTCAAAGTTGTTCCATATCTTCTCCCGAAGTATGGTCCTACCCCCTGCAACAGCCTAAGTTCTCCCGAAACTTAGCGCTTTCTTACCATCTCCACATTAACCACTGACATTATTATATAACTCCCTATGTTTCCCGTCCCCGTATTAATATTAATTAAACTCCCCTATGTAATATCCCTCCCCCTGGTTGAAAAATAACCATAGCAAGTCCCAGGAATTGTTTAGTTTATCAGAAACTAAGCAAGAAACCAACCTCCAAAACCACCTTCCACCTACTATGGACTCCTTCCTAAGTATAAAACTCCCCCTAAATAGTCGGACCCCTTTCGAAACTTCAAAAGCCCTACACACCCACTTACTTACCTTTTCCCCTCAAAGCCGTTTTCGCATCGCAACCTCGCCATCTCCCTTTCATGCAAAACAATGCCCATCCGTCCCCCGCCGATGCGACATCGCGAAATCGGTGATCGGCGATCGCAAGTGCCGAGTTTCCAATCAGTTCACCCCTCCGTCTTTGCCGATGCGATATCGCATATCGACAATCGCAAGCACCACTTGTCCAACCCAATGATCCCCCTCTTTCCTCGCCGACGCGATATCGCGATATCGCATCGAAGTCTCTTCACCAAAGTCCACCAGTACCTCACCACGTCGCGTTGTACCAGGGACCCACTGATGACGTCATCCGCCGTACAGCCGACGCCATGCTTACGTCAGCAGCCAGAAAAGCCGAAAAAGCTTCGCGCAAGAAGAAAAGTCGCACTTCGGAGCTCCAGATGAAGAAACAGAGCCAGTTTTCGATGCGCGAATAGCGCATTTCGAGGAATCTTCAGGGAATCTTCTGATTGCCGAGCCCATTGCGTGCCGAAAAAGTCTGAAAATCGCCCAATCGTGCCAAAGGATCCGGTTTAAAGATAGAAGCAGATCATTCACAGAGTTTAAAGTGTATCAGAGAAAATCAGCAGGCTTCAAGCGTGTCAAAGAGTATCAGTCGACGGCGGAAACCATCAATGTAGCAGAAAAGTTTATCAGAGAATATCTTGAGCAGCGGCCCAAAGCAAGAGGAAATTGAATATCTTCCAGCAGATCCATAGGAGGAGAGCAAAATCACTTGAAGCTCTCAAATCATAATAATTGCACATTCAATTCACACCAAAGCCGAATTGTAGCCCCAAAGCACATTCACTCCAGCAGCACCACATCTGGTCCCCGAGGGCCACCTCGTCACCTGTTCCGATTCAGCTGCCCCCAGCGCAGCCAAAAAGATTTACTTGCATTTATTTCCAGTAGCATTTAGACTTTTGAAGAGTTCTAAGTAGACCTGTCACGGTCACTTGTAATGATGTCTTTCTAATATTTTGTCTATAAAAACCACCCGAAGCGATATTGTAAAGGGTTTGTTGGTTGGTAGTAGTAGTTGTTGGTCAGTTTCTTTTCCAGCACTGTAACTGTCATATTTTTCATAATCAAAGATTGCTGAAAGCATGGATTGCGAAACAACTTGTTGTTTTCTTTGGGCCAAGGAATGATCACGGAATTCCTGTGTCTCTGCATGATCCAATAAGTGTTCTTCTTCCCTGTTTATTTTATTCTTTTATCATCTTTCCGCCTTTCTAAGTTGCAGGAAAAAAGAATAGCTTAAGATTTGTTTAAATACACCTTAAGTTCAATTTCTGCACTTTTCGATGTTTTCTTCCGAAACAGTTATGAGCCAGAATTCTTAAATGCTCTAGTTTACCCTGTTTCTTTCACACATGAGTGCATGTCTTTGGAATTCTTAACTTCTCCGGGATCCCACTCATCCACTTCTCCCCTTTGTCAGCATGATGAAATGATTCTCTTTTGCCTTTCATCCCTGATGTTCATTCCGTACTTTCAGCAGCCTGAGTATCGTATCCTACGTGGCTATCCCGCTCTGTATCCCCTTGTGACCAAGAAAACGCTCCAATGCCGCAACCTGTGACTCCATGCCCAATGGTTCAAAACTTATAACACTTCACTGTGCCTCTTTACTCGAGAATCCTACCTTCCTCCCAATCACAGTCAACATTCCCTTGAAGTCAGAAAGCTAGCCTAAAATCATCAAATAAGGTTGAATCTAGATCAACTGAGGTTGAATCTAAAGGAGAGAGCCCTCTCCGATTTCAGGTGGGCTAGAACCTACAGTCAGAAGATTGGTTTGTGGTTACCTCGGCTGTATCCCTAATAGGAGCCTATGGACAACCTGAGTGATAACATAATGGCGACTCCACTGGGGACCTCCTCAGATAAATCAATGCAATCAATCTGCATCTTCACAGAGGAAGAAACCGAATTTTGATCGGTCGACCTGCGTCGTTGCATATTAGAAGCTGGCTCCTAAGAAACTGACACGCAATACATGAGCAAATCCTGACCCCGATAACCCACCCGCTGTTGGAAATCCTAATCTAATTCCGAAGATGATCAGGCAGCAAAAACAAAAAGACTGCCAGACCCCTGTTATTCCTGAAACAGTTCAGCCAATTTTTGTGCCAACCCCCATCAAAGTTCTAGTCTGATCCACCCCGAATTCCTCTGGCTCATCGCCCCCTTCTCCGAGCAGCTCTTCCACACCTCAACCCCACACCCATAGCCCATCGGTTACTCCCTATAGTCCCTCTCGCCTTAGGCGTTCCGCTAATTCCCGTAATCATGGCCAGATATGCACCATTACAACTACCTGCTAATCTCGGGGCAATGCCCCAGGACTATCAATCGAAAATCACTTACTTTGATGGCACAACCTCTTGCACCGCCCTACAACATACGAAAAAAATGCAGGATTATTTCGAGAGTTATGAAATAGACGATGAGAGCGTAAGAATGAAGATTTTTGTTCAAAGTCTAACCGGTGATGTCAGAACCTGGTTTAGGGCACTTCCACCCAATTCAATATTAAATCCAGAAACCTTATACCAAACCTTCATTAACAGATGGGAGAAAAGGAAGGACCCCCTGCACATTCTATCCGAATATGAGTCTATCAAGAGAGGACCTGGGGAAGCTATTCTAGATTACTGTGCCAGATTTAACAATGCTTACAACGCAATACCACTGAATCTAAGACCTCCACCCGACCTTGCTTTGTACAAATTCCCGGATGGCTTTGATGCTGAGATGGCATATCAATTAAGGGAAAGAGCCCCTCAAAGCCTTGCAGAAATTCAAGATGCCGCAATAAGCGTAGAAGCAAACCTAATCGTTAAAAGAAACAGAACCAGATCCGAGAGAAAAACAACTTTCAAAGAAGAGCCCTCCTCTCACGAGCAGAAACTAGAGGCAATCATCACTTCCATGAACAGAATGGGGGATAGATTGGACAACGTGGAGAGAAAAACTTCATGGGAAAATCAACAGCCCAACACCGCAAGGAACCCAAACTTCAAGAAAACCCAAAATATGAACATGGGTAGGGCCAACCAGGATCACGACTTCAGACCTCCTTACCAAGGGAACTTTTCCGAAGCATCCACGTCTGCTGATCCCACAGGCGGGACCCTGATGAACCCGGTTGATTCAGAAAATGGACAGCAATCCTCCTTCACGGAAGAAAACTCCCCATACCTTAATATAGAACAATTCCGCACTAAATCGGGAGAGTCCTTTAACTTTAAACAAGGGTATGACACTGCCATATGTGAGGTACATAAGCAATACAAACTAAGAACACAAACTGTCGATGTGTCTCCGCCCAGCAAGACAAAGGATGGTAAACAGCCAAACAAGGCTAAAGGGAAAAGCACCAACGGTCATACAATTGACAACCAGGTCCCAAATTCACAACAAGTTATTGTGGAAGATGTAATAGAAACACATGGTTCTATACAACAACCGATACACTCTTCCCACCCTGAAAAAGACCTGGAGAGAATTCATGAAAATATTCCCAGAATAGAGAAACCACGGACAGTCATACATAGCGATACGCACGTTCCAAAGGGAAATACAGAAAACACACCGGAGAATGAAAAACTCGCTGGTGTTAATACCCAAAACCTAGCAAAAAAGCCGTTCAGCCTAGAATCCGAAATCGGGAAGCTTAAAATCTCCATCCCCCTCTCAGAACTGGCTAAGCACACTGTGTATAGACAACAGATTCAAAAATCGCTCCAATTTCCTGAAATTAGGGATGATGTAAATATTCTAGATGACACACCTGAATTACTGTTCGGGCCAGAGGTTGACGGAAAAACAGCATTCGGGCCTGTTCCGCCTTTCTATATCAGCCTGCACATACACGATAAGATATTGCACAATGCTATGTTTGATTCCGGCGTCTCACACAACCTCATGCCCAAAGCCGTAATGGAAAAGTTAAACCTCGATGTCACCCGACCCTATAAAGATCTGTATTCATTTGATTCAAGCCAAGTCAAATGCCTAGGCCTAATCAAAGATCTTTGCGTATCCCTAGTCTAATTCCCGAACAAAACGATCTTAATGGACGTAGTAGTAGCTGACATACCCACAAAGTATGGCATGCTGCTATCCCGATCATGGGGAGAAAAACTGCAAGGATCCCTTCAACTCGACCTCTCTTACGCCACTATATCCATCTTTGGGCAACCAAAGAGACTTTATAGGGAAACGCTGATGAAATATGTGGTGAGTAGTGAGGAGAAACCCCAAAATTTTCCGATATACTCGATCCATTCTGATATGGATTATTTTATTTTGTTTAATGATAATACAAGTCTTCCAAATCCTGATAAACCGCTAGCCCTAGAACAAGAAACCAATGCTAGTGAGAGGCCAGTCGACAACTCGCTTGAAATTATTTCTACAACCCAGACAACCAGCACAGGACAGGAAGAAAATCCCGAAACAGAAGTCATTAGTTCATCTGCGCTGTAGGCCCCTCAAATCCCAAAAACTCGCCTTGAACCATAGGTCTCATGGTATCTAGAATTTGACGGTGCAGTTAACATGTTAGGAGTAGGGGCAGGAGTGTGGATTTACAAACCTCACGAAAATCATGCACAAGGCCACGCCTATAGACTCAATTTTAAATGTACAAACAACATGGCAGAGTACGAAGCTCTCCTCTTAGGTCTCAAGCTGCTCAAAACCTTGGGAGCTACCACAATCTCCATCCTAGGTGATTCGGACCTCATTATACAACAGATAAAGGGCAATTTCGTCGCCAATGACAGTAGAATGAGAGCTTACACAGCCGCGGCCAGCGAATTTCTTAGCACCTTCAGTGATTTTGAGTTGACCAAAATCGCGCGAGAAAATAACATTCATGCTCATAGCTTAGCTACCTTTGCCAGCACCTGTAGGTTCCCCTTTGGACCAAGTCACCACTTCACTGCAGAAGTAAAACACAGACCGTCAATTCCTAACAATGTCGAGAACTGGCAGGTATTCAAAGATGATGTCCAGATTAACAATTTTTTAACTCTGGAAGGGGAATTCTCTAGCACCAACATTGACATGGACGTTACACCTGAAACATAGCAACTAGATCACATGGCCCTAACAACCCCCATGGTTGAACAGATACTCAACCCGACTATTTTTGACTACACAAACATAAGGCAACTCAAACAATCTTACTCACCTAAGGTAGCCGAGGCAGAAGAAGAATTTATGGACCTAAAAGGAAATATTTTGCCTGCTGGCCTGACACCATTGGAAGACATGTTCGATAGCAACGATGTAGCCAGAAAACCAAAAATGGAACCTTTGGATGCCACCATAGAAGAACATAACATAGGAACAACAGAACATCCCAAGAGGATCAAACTCTCTAAAAACCTACCTCCTGACCAAAAGCCCAAATATGTCGATCTGTTCAAAGAATTCCAAGACGTATTTGCCTGGAGTTATGAGGACTTAAAGTCTTACGACACTTCAGTTATCCTGCATACCATTCCCCTAAGGCCGAACCATAAACCGTTCAAACAAAAACTCAGGAGAATCAACCCCATGCTTCTCCCTATGATTGAAAAAGAAATAAAAAGAATGTTTGACGCAGGGATCATTGCGCCTATCAGATTCTCAGAATGGGTATCTAACTTAGTCCCTACCAGGAAGAAAACAGGAGAGATAAGACTGTGCGTAGACTTGATAAACTTAAACCAAGTCTCCCTAAAAGACCACTACCCGTTACCTAAAATGGATCACATATTGCAAAGGGTGGTGGGTTCTTCTATGATCTCTCTACTTGACGGATTCTCGGGATTTAACCAAATTCTAGTTCACCCAGACGATCAGGACAAAACAGCTTTCACTACGCCCCGGGGAACGTTCAAATACGTTAAGATGCCTTTTGGGCTGAAAAACGTCGGCGCCACCTTTCAGAGGGAAATGGATATCGCGTTCGCTAAGGAAATACATGATTTCCTCATGGTTTACCTGGATGACCTGACCCCATTTTCCAAATCTGACGCGCAACACCTAAAACACTTAAGGAAGATTTTTATCACATGTATGAAATTCGGTATTTCCTTAAACCCGAAGAAGTCCCTGATCGCCCTGGAGGAACGCAGATTATTAGGGCATATAATATCAAAAGATGGGATCAGAATTGACCCAGAAAGAATTTAGGCTATCCTCCAAATCCCTTACCCGAGAAACACGAAGGAGCTACAAGGATTCCTTGGGAAAATCAACTTCCTGAGAAGATTTATCCCCAATCTAGCTAAGTCAATGAGGCTATTGAGTAACATGCTAAAAAAGGACGCCAAGATGAGATGGTTCCTTGAGGCCAAGCAGGCTTTTGAGAGTATAAAAGCGGCCTTGACTCAAACACCAGTCCTAACCAGTCTTGAATTTGACCGAGACTTTATCATTTTTTCTTTTGCATCAGAACATACCATAGTAGCAGTCCTTCTGCAGAAAGATGATCAGGGAAATGAGAAAACAATAGCTTTCTTCAGTCGAGCTCTGAGAGGCGTGCCCCTGAAATTTCAAATCATGGAAAAGAAAGCTTACGCCCTGGTCAAAACTATTAAAGACTTCAGAATTTATATCCTCTACTCTCATGTGATTGCATATGTCCCCAACGTGGTTGTAAAGGATATATTAACTCAAGAAGGATTGGAAGGCAGAAGAGGCAAATGGATTGCTAGCATCCTTGAGTATGATATCGAGATAAAGCCCACCAAGCTCATAAAAGGACAAGGGCTAGCTAAGCTCATGGCCGAAACAAATTTCCAAGCGCTTGACATTAATCAACTGGACGATAAAGAGGAGCTGGCGACTCCACAGATCAGTGATACCTTCACACAATCCCCTTGGTATTCTGATATTTGTTTTGTATTGTTAAACCTCTGTGCTCCCACGGGATTGTCCAGAACTAAAAAAAGATTTTTAAGAATGAAATCATCAAACTTTTGTGTCATAGATCGTGCTTTATTTTGGAAGAATTATGAAGGTATTTTGCTTAAATGTTGAGGATGAAACTAACAGCGTCATGAGAGAATTTCATGCACGTGATTGCGGAGGCCACTTATACTGGAAATCCACGGCGGGTAAGATCTTGCGGGCCGGTAATTACTGGCCCTCTTTGTTTACAGATGTGAAAGAATTTACTACCTCATGCCATAAATGCCAAATCTTTGAAGGAAAAAGAAAATTATTTCCCCTGCCCCTAAAGCCCATCTCAACCGAAAAACCTTTTCAACAATGGGGTCTCGACTTCGTTGGAGAAATTCATCCCTCCTCCTCAGGCCAGCACAAATGGATTCTAACAGCCACCGACTATTTCACCAAATGGATTGAAGCCATCCCGTGTAGGCAAGCCAATGACTCCACCATCATCCAATTTCTTGAAAACAACATCCTGTCCAGATTTGGCTGCCCGGAGAAGATCATTACCGACAACGCAGCGGCCTTCAAATCCAATAAAATCATTAACTTTTACCACAAGTACCACATTACCTTAGGACACTCCACAACTTATTACCCCCAAGGCAATGGCCTGGCCGAGTCCTCCAATAAGAGCCTCATCAATATCATAAAGAAGATGCTAGAAGAGAACAAAAAGAACTAGCACAAGAAGCTCATCAGCGCCCTATGGGCAGATCGAATGACCACCAAAAAATCCATCGGGATGAGCCCCTATGAACTTGTGTATGGCATGGAAGCTAGATTCCCTTCATCTCTGGGCATACCAACTATCAAACTGTTGCAAGAAATCCAGGCTGAACCGAATGACATGCAAAGAAGGATTAATCAGACCATTCATCTTCAGCAAACCAGAGAAGAAGTTTTCAATAGAGCTCAAAATCTACAAGAAAAACTCAAGAAAATGTTCGACAAGAGAACCAAAGCAGAAGATTTCCGAGTAGGCAGCAAAGTCCTAAGATGGGATGCAAGGAGGGAAGATAAGGACAAACATGCTAAATTTGATTTTCTGTGGAAAGGTCCGTACACTATCAGCGCTGTGCAAGGCAATAACACCTACTTTCTCAAATCGCTTGATAACAGCACAGTGGAAGAAGGCATGATCAACGGCCGAATGTTGAAGCACTGCAATGATCCCCCTGCTTGAAAGAGCAGGTGATGATTGGTTTGTACATATTTTTTTTGACTTTTTAAGAGTTTATAGTATCGGGAACATGCGGAAGAAAGCAGGCGATGCTTCCCAGTTTTGTAGAGGACAACAAGAAAATAAAAATCAAGGCGTTCTGGCCTGCTGTTCTTGACTTCCCGCAAGGAGAAGCCATCCCCGAGTGGAGCCACTGTTAGCTCCTGCTACAACAGGTACTCATTTTTCATGATTGGAATTTTACAGGCCAAAGATGTTGTACTTTGCTTTGCTGCAATGCTCCATATTTTCTCAAACAGTCTCCAAATGAAGAAGGCTACTTCAAGATTCATTCAATTGCCTTCAAATTTTGTAAAGTTTTCCTGGTATCGCTACTTCTAGTTAAAGGGAGGTCCAAACAGTTTAATCTTGGTCTCCCTAGGTTTAAGTTTTATGTTTTAGAATATAGAGATTGCAAGTCTATCCAAACAGTTTAATCTTGGCAGACTCTTAGATAGGTAGAGAAATAGAAGAGTCCAACAGTTTAATCTGGGCTCTGGAAGAAATAAGGGTAGTATGTAGATAGGAAAGCATCAAAAGAAAATGTATGATGGGTTTGCAAGTCTAAGTGTACCCCCAAGCTAAAGAAGAAAAAATGCTAGCAAAAGTAGGCTGGGTAGGTAGTTCTGAGGCTGTTGAATTGCTGACAAGTTCCAAGTTTACAGGCATCTTATCATGCAGAACATAATCAACAAAGATTTGTAAGCAAAAAGGAGGTATAACTAACTTCCCTTCTCTGTTTTCCCCAATCATTAACTAACATCCCAAAAGAGGTCAAGATCTGCTTGACACCTCTTAAGTTCATCATCTTCATCATTCCGCTTGAGTAAAGATCTGCTTTACTCAAAGTTGTTCCATATCTTCTCCCGAAGTATGGTCCTACCCCCTGTAACAGCCTAAGTCTCCCGAACTTAGAGCTTTCTTATCATCTCCATATTAACCACTAACATTATTATCTAGCTCCCTATGTTTCCCATCCCCATATTAATATTAACTAAAAATCCCTTATGTAATATCCCTCCCCTGGTTGAAAAATAACCATATCAATTCCCGGGAATTGTTCAGTTTATCAGAAACTAAGCAAGAGCCCGACCTCCTAACCACTTCCCAAAATACGATGGACTCCTCCCAAAGTATAAAATTCCCCCGAGGTAGTCGAACCCCTTCCGAAAACCTTACATGACCTTCACACGCACTTACTTACCTTTCCCCTCAAAACCATTTTCGCGTCGCAACCTCGCACTCTCGCATTCATACCAAGCATAGCCCATCCGTCCCCCGCCGATGCAATATTGCGATATCGGCGATCGACGATCACAAACGCCGAGTGTCCAACCCGTCCACATTTCCTCCCCGCTGATGCGATATCGCGATATCGCATATCGGCAGTCGCAAGCGCCAAATGCCCAACCTAATGATCCCCCTCCTTCCCGCCGACGCGATATCGCGATATCGCGTCAGAGTCTCTTCACCATAGTTTGTCCAGCACCTCACCACGTCGCGCTGTACCAGGGACCCACAGCTGACATCATCCGCCATACAGCCGACGCCATGCTTACGTCAGCAGCCAGAAAAGCCGAAAAAGCTTCGTGCAGGAAGAAAACTCGAACTTCGGAGCTCCAGATCAGGAAACAGAGGCAGTTTCCGATGCGCGAATAGCGCAAAGTGCTATTCGCACATCGCTACGGGAAATAGGCCATTTCGAGGAATCTTTAGGGAATCTTCCGGTTTCCAAGCCCACTGCGCGCCGAAAAAGCCTGAAAATCACCCAAGCATGCCAAAGGATCCGGTTTGAAGACAACAGCAGATCAGTCACAGAGTTTAAAGTGTATCAGATCAAATTAGCAGATATCAAGCATGTCAAAGAGTATCAGTCGACAGCGGAAACCATCAATGTAGCGACAAAGTGTATCAGAGAATATCTTGAGCGGCGGCCCAAAGCATGAGAAAATTGAATATCTTCCATCAGATTCACAGAAGGACAGCGAAGTCACTTGAAGCTCTCAAATCATAATAATTGCACATTCAATTCGCACCAAAGCCGAACTGCAGCCCCATAGCTCATTAACTTCAGCAGCACCGCATCTGGTCCCCAAGGGCCACCTCGTCACCTGTTCCGATTCAGCTGCCCCCAGCGCAGTCAAAACATATTTACTTGCATTTAATTTCAGCAGCATTTAGACTGTCGAAGAGTTCTAATCCGACCTGTCAAGGTCAATTGTAATGATCTTTTCCTGATATTTTGTTTATAAATACCACCCGAAGTGATATTGTGAAGGGTTGGTTGGTTGGTAGTAGTAGTTGTTGGTCAGTTTCCTTTCCAGCAATTTCTCTGAGTAAAGACTCGCACTGTAACTGTCATATTTTCCATAATCAAAGATTGCTGAAAGCATGGATTGCGAAACAACTTGTTGTTTTCTCTTGGCCAAGGAATGATCACGGAATTCCTGTGTCTCTGCACGATCCAATAAGAGTTCTTCCTCCTTGTTTATTTTATGTTTTATCATCTTTCCGCCTTTCTAAGCTGCAGGAAAAAAGAATAGCTTAAGATTTGTTTTGTTACACCTTAATTTCAATTCCTGCACTTTTTGATGTTTTCTGCTGAAACAGTTATGAGTTAGAATTCTTAACTGCTCTAGTTTACCCTGTTTCTTTCGTATATGAGTGCATGTCTTTGGAATTCTTAACTGCTCCGGGATCCCACTCATCCACTTCTCCCCTTTGTCAGCATGATGAAATGATTCTCTTTTGCCTTTCATCCCTTATATTCATTCCGTACTTTCAACAGACTGAATATTGTATCCTGCGTGGCTATCCCGCTCCGTATCCCCTTGTGACCAAGAAAACGCTTGCATGCCTCAATCTGTGACTCCATGCCCAATGGCTCAGAACTTATAACACCTTACTGTGCCCCTTTACTCAAGAATCCTACCTTCCTTCCAATCACAGTCAACATTCCCTTGAAGTTAGAAAGCTAGCCTAAAATCATCAACTAAGGTTGAATCTAGATCAACTAAGGTTGAATCTAAAGGAGAGAGCCCTCTCTGATTGCAGGTGGGCTAGAACCTGCAATCAGAAGATTGGTTTGTGGTTACCTCGGCCGTATCCCTAATAGGAACCTAGGGACAACCTTAGTGATAACATAATGGCGACTCTGCTGGGGACCTCCTCAGATAAATCAATGCAATCAATCTGAAGCTCTACAGTGGAAGAAACCGACTTGTAAAAGCCTCGGTCGACCTGTATCTGCACGCACCATTGGGGATTCAAGCACACGGTTCATATTCAAACCCCAATGGAGGAAGTTCTCCTATTTTTGAAGGCTTGTCATGTTTAGTTCTGATCTTTGATGGTGGACAGAGATCAGGCACTTTAGAATCCAGAAATCCACCTGGCGGCTCCACTTCAATTTCAATCAAAGGCTCCACTGAGGAAAGAACCAAATGTTACAGCCAAGTGCCCCATGTATTAACAACAAAAGAGAATGACCAAATCTTGGGAAGAACTTCCGATAGAAGAAGCTTTAGAAAAATGCAGAGAAAGTTTATCAGAGTTTGAGCTTGATGATAGATTTTTCAGAAAGTTATTGTCAACAATACCTGGCGGCTGGAATAAATTGTTCCTTGAGTTTGTTGTGCAAAAATATGAGACTGAAATTGAACTCCTGGGAGCTCAAATTCAGTCTTATGATTTCCGCAACCCGCAAGAGTTTTGCCAAAATCTTCCTCCTCCAGTTCAGTGGGAAATAGTGTTGTCTCCTGAATTACAGTTTGAGTATGATCTGGGTTCCAAGGGAAAGACAGAAGGATCAACGGCTAGGGTCATTACCGACGATGTAACTGATCCTTCCAGCCCAAAGAACCCAGAATCATACCTAAGCTTCCATGCCCATATTCAGGAGGGAACACTGTTGCCTGAGGACCTGAGGATTCTGTGCGATCTGGGATCCAAGGGAAAGACAGAAGGATCATCTGCTAGGCTCATTACCGAAGATGCAGTTGCTCCCCTCGACCCAGAAGGTCCCAAATCGTGTCGAAGTCTCCCGTCCTCAACTCAGGAGAAGATGCCGCCACCTGCTGATTTACAGACTCTGCATGATTCTACTGAAGATTCAAACGAAGCAGAGGAAGTTCTCTCATAGGGTAAGTTCATTGATCCAATCGCAGATTATATGGAACTTTGGCTTAACAGAATTTTGCTAACATGTTTCCTCAGTGAAGACCGTAAGCTTTAGCGGCAAGTGATGGAGGCCACAATTTTGGTTGTAAAAGCACGTGCCCGGACGATGCTTTTGCGTTCAGAAATGATCAGTCAGCAAGATTATCTCGTTTCACAGTTGGTTAAATGGCTGCACTGGTTATTTGATTTTACCTAACAGCAAAGCAGTTGCTGGTTAGGGTAGGTAGGTAGAAGAAATAAAGCGGCCGGAGAAAATAAGTTTTGCAGAGGGCAGCAAGAAAGTAAAAATCAAGGCATTCTGGCCTGTTGTTCTTGACTTCCCATGAGGAGAAGCCATCCCCGAGTGGAGCCACTGTTAGCTCCTGCTACAGCAGCTATTCATATTTCATGATTGGCATTTCACAGGCCAAATATGTTGTACTTTTCTTGCTGCAATGCTCCATATTTGCTCAAACAGTCTCCATATGAAGAAGGCTACTTCAAGTCCATTCAAATGCCTTCAAATTTTGTAAATTTTTCCTGATATCGCTACTGTTAGTTAAAGGGAGGTCCAAACAGTTTAATCTTGGTCTCCCTAGGTTTAAATTTCTTGTTTTAGAATATAGATATTGTAAGTCTGTCCAAACAGTTTAATCTTGGCAGACTCTTAGATAGGTAGAGAAATAGAAGAGTCCAACAGTTTAATCTGGGCTTTGGAAGAAATAAGGTAGTATGTAGATAGGAAAGCATCAAAAGAAAATGTATGATGGGTTTGCAAGTCTAAGTGCAGCCCCAAGCTAAAGAAGAAAAAATTCTAGGAAAGTAGGCTGGGTAGGTAGTTCTGAGGCTGTTGAATTGCTGACAAGTTCCAAGTTTGCAGGCATCTTATCATGCAGAACATAATCAGCAAAGATTTGTAAGAAAAAAGGCACAAATGAGGTATAACTAACTTCCCTTCTCTGTTTTCCCCAATCATTAACTAACATCCCAAAAGAGGTCAAGATCTGCTTGACACCTCTTAAGTTCATCATCTTCATCATTCCTCTTGAGTAAAGATCTGCTTTACTCAAAGTTGTTCCATATCTTCTCCCGAAGTATGGTCCTACCCCCTGTAACAGCCTAAGTCTCCTGAACTTAGAGCTTTCTTATCATCTCCATATTAACCACTAACATTATTATCTAGCTCCCTATGTTTCCCATCCCCATATTAATATTAACTAAAAATCCCTTATGTAATATCCCTCCCCTGGTTGAAAAATAACCATATTAGTTCCCGGGAATTGTTCAGTTTATCAGAAACTAAGCAAGAGCCCGACCTCCTAACCACTTCCCAAAATACGATGGACTCCTTCCGAAGTATAAAATTCCCCCGAGGTAGTTGGACCCCTTCCGAAAACCTTACATGACCTTCACATGCACTTACTTACCTTTCCCCTCAAAACCATTTTCGCGTCGCAACCTCGCACTCTCGCATTCATACCAAGCATAGCCCATCCGTCCCCCGCCGATGCGATATTTCGATATCGGTGATCGACGATCACAAACGTCGAGTGTCCAACCCGTCCACCTTTCCTCTCCGCCGATGCGATATCGCGATATCACATATCGGCAGTCGCAAGCGCCAAATGCCCAACCTAGTGATCCCCCTCCTTCCCGCCGACGCGATATCGCGATATCGCGTCGGAGTTTCTTCACCACAGTTTGTCCAGCACCTCACCACGTCGCGCTGTACCAGGGACCCACAGCTGATGTCATCTGCCATACAGCCAACGCCATGCTTACATCAGCAGCCAGAAAAGCTGAAAAAGCTTCGCGCAGGAAGAAAAGTCGCACTTCGGAGCTCCAGATCAAGAAACAGAGGCAGTTTCTGATGCGCGAAGCGCTATTCGCGCATCGCTACGGGAAATAGGCCATTTCGAGGAATCTTCAGGGAATCTTCCGGTTGTCGAGCCCACTGCGCGCCGAAAAAGCCCGAAAATCACCCAAGCGTGCCAAAGGATCTGGTTTGAAGACAGCAGCAGATCAGTCACAGAGTTTAAAGTGTATCAGATCAAATTAGCAGATATCAAGCATGTCAAAGAGTATCAGTCAACAGCGGAAACCATCAATGTAGCGGCAAAGTGTATCAGAGAATATCTTGAGCGGCGGCCCAAAGCATGAGAAAATTGAATATTTTCCAGCAGATTCACAGAAGGAGAGCGAAGTCACTTGAAGCTCTCAAATCGTAATAATTGCACATTCAATTCGCACCAAAGATGAACTACAGCCCCACAGCTCATTCACTTCAGCGGCACCGCATCTGGTCCCCAAGGGCCACCTCACCACCTGTTCCGATTCAGCTGCCCCCAGCGCAGTCAAAAAATATTTACTTGCATTTAATTTCAGCAGCATTTAGATTGTCGAAGAGTTCTAAGCCGACCTGTCAAGGTCAACTGTAATGATCTTTTCCTGATATTTTGTTTATAAATACCACCCGAAGCGATATTGTGAAGGGTTGGTTGGTTGGTAGTAGTAGTTGTTGGTCAGTTTCCTTTCCAACAATTTCTCTGAGTAAAGACTTGCACTGTAACTGTCATATTTTCCATAATCAAAGATTGTTGAAAGAATGGATTGCGAAACAACTTGCTGTTTTCTCTTGGCCAAGGAATGATCACGGAATTCCTGTGTCTCTGCACGATCCAATAAGTGTTCTTCCTCCTTGTTTATTTTATGTTTTATCATCTTTCCGCCTTTCTAAGCTGCAGGAAAAAAGAATAGCTTAAGATTTGTTTTGTTACACCTTAAGTTCAATTCCTGCACTTTTCGATGTTTTCTGCTCAAACAGTTATGAGCTAGAATTCTTGACTACTCTAGTTTACCCTGTTTCTTTCGTATATGAGTGCATGTCTTTGGAATTCTTAACTGCTCCGGGATCCCACTCATCCACTTCTCCCCTTTTTCAGCATGATGAAATGATTCTCTTTTTCCTTTCATCCCTGATATTCATTCCGTACTTTCAGCAGACTGAATATTGTATCCTGCGTGGCTATCCCGCTCCGTATCCCCTTGTGACCAAGAAAACGATCGCATGCCTCAATCTGTGACTCCATGCCCAATGGTTCAGAACTTATAACACCTTACTGTGCCTCTTTACTCAAGAATCCTACCTTCCTTCCAATCACAGTCAACATTCCCTTGAAGTCAGAAAGCTAGCCTAAAATCATCAACTAAGGTTGAATCTAGATCAACTAAGGTTGAATCTAAAGGAGAGAGCCCTCTCTGATTGCAGGTGGGCTAGAACATGCAATCAGAAGATTGGTTTGTGGTTACCTCGGCCGTATCCCTAATAGGAGCCTAGGGACAACCTGAGTGATAACAGGTTCCATTTTCGAGATCAAGATTTGCTTAAGGGATATGTTTTGGCATCTGTCGAAGAAAGAAATCCAAGAGTGGGTTGAAAAGAGAGAAAGAGAATTTGCGGAAAAAGAGAACATAAACCCTTAATTATCAGCTAAAGACTGGTTGCAGAAGTAGATCATCGAAGAGAAATACCAAATATTCTTTTATTCATTCTACATTGAACTATATGAGTGGGTATCTAAGTTGACTGAGCATAAGACTTGTTTCAAGAAAGAACAACCTAAGGAGTGGAATCCTGAATTGATACAACGACTCAAGTACAATATCTCAAGGGTTGTTGATTTTTGGATCGATAGCATTTTGGGAGGATTTATCACCGAGTTCACAATAGATGCAACCATATCTTATATCAAAGCTGAACGAATACTTTTCAAAGGATTCCAAGGTAAGTTCTTAAGATCTTTTAATCTCTGGATTAAGATGTTATTATGTGAAAAGGGGATTCTATGAATGCAATTAGATTAATGTTTGGACAAAGAGGAAATAAGCCTGAACTAAGGTCTATGAGAAGTGGAAAATGATATAGAATAGATCCGAAGAATTTTATTGAGACTGACTATGCCCCCTTTTTAGGAGGATTTGAGAGTGAAGAAGAAAGAAGTAACCCTACAACCCCATGACATTCCCCTACCCGTCTTGAAGGCATGTCGAAGTTAGGAGTTGAGAAAAATAAGGGCACCTTTAGGATTCCCCATCCCCCTCCCCATAATTCCCCTACACCCCCACCCCCTCTCCCTCCCCCTAGCCCCCGAAAAGGAAAATGGAAGATGACATTAAGCTTCATATCTTTAAAGGACTTGGATCAAAGGATCTTGACTAGTTCGGTTTGTAGTTGATGCAATATGGACAACAAGACATATCACTAGCGATGATGTAAATAATTTTCATATCATCATGTCACTATGAGAAAGAGCGCTAACATGGTATATGAAATACTCTGCAACTAATCTGACTCCTTCGTTTGATGAAATTAAGAAATCACTGGTATCATAATTCAAAAAGCCGAAATTAGAATCACAGTGCATCAGATAGCTAAAAAAAATCAAATAGGCCGCAACTGAGCATGTGTGGGTGTTGGATCAGCGATTCAAGGTATTAATGGGACAAGTAAGCCTTACCCTACCTCCTTAACAACATAAGGAATGGTTCATAGCCACGTTACTGCTACATATTAGGTTACCTTTGACACAACAGAAGATCACGACTCAAGTTGAATCATTGGAGATTGCGATGAAGTTGGAAGCTTTGTCGATTGGAGATACTCATGCAGGAGTACAACAAATACAAAGTCAGCTAGCCAATTTGACCTTGGAATTGCAGGATCTCAAGAAAGGCAAAGAGACCAGATCAGAAGTATGGTGTAAAAAATGCAAAGCAGAGGGTCATTATAAGGATCAATGCCATGTGTTTAGAGATTATTTGGTAAGTGGAGCACCTAATCTAGTAAACCCAAGTTTGTGGTGTGAGATTTGTAGAATGAGAGGCCAAAAACACTGAAGATTTCTACCTATTACAGTAGTATGTTCAGACCCCAAAGCAGTTATTTTGCAACTTTTGCAGATTAGTAGGCCATGATGAGAAAATTTGTCGAAGTTATAACTTAATGATGGAGCACACTGTTGATGCTTATAATCTGTAAGGTGAAGGGCATACACACAAGGAGTGAGGCTAGCACACTAGTCCGAGAGAATTTCAAGGATGAGGAGGAGGAGATGGTTGAGGATGTGGTTAAATTATCTGTTATAACTGTGGATAGACAGGACACTTTGCAAGAGACTGTCAGAATCGTACGACAACCTGCAGCTACTGTAAGTATTTTGATCATGTGATAGAGGAATGTCCTGTCCTTATTATGAACATGCAGGAGAAAAGAAACCAACAACCTGCAACAAATATTCAAATGATGACCATTGAGTCAAGGGGGGATCAACCACGCATCAACATTGTAACAAGAAGTGGAGCTGCGACTAGAAATGATAAAGCCAATGGGAAAAAGGAAGTTGAAGCTACATGCGTAAGAAAAACTACTGAAAAATATTTTGCATTTGATATCTTGAAGGAAATGAAAGTATTCATGGAGGCAAGGTCAAGCTTTATGGATGATGGGGCCTTGACCTTTATCGTGAAACTGACTCAAAATGATATCTATGAGATAGTACCGGTTGCGACACAAGATGTGGATCCAAATATTTTGAAGTATTTTCTACAGACTTGCATGGAGTTGTTGAGAAATTATAAGTTCATAGAGGGATTGCAGGAATTGATAGACTCGTGTGCTCCTAAAGAGGTACCACAAAGTGAGGTGCATGCAGTGAATAATCTACATAAACACAAGAAGGAGTCTGGAAAGGAAATGAGGCTTACAACACAGATTGGGGAATATGACATGGATCAGGTTATCCTAGAGCTAGGATCTGATACCAATGTCGTGCCGAAGCAAACTTGGGAATTAATGGGTAAGCCAAAGCTACAATGGTCGGCTATTCAGCTGAAAATGATGAATCAATAAAAGATTGTCCCTCTAGGAAGATTGGTAGGTATCACAGTAGACATTGATGGAGTGCGCACTACCACTAATTTCAAAGTGATTGAGATTGTGGATGATAGTAATCCCTACCCCGCATTGCTTGGGTTAGATTGGGCATTTTCTAACATGGCTATAATTAACTTGAAGAAAAGGAAAATGACATTTGAAAGTAATAATATGAGAGTTATTGTTCCATTAGATCCATCACAGGGAGAAAGATATACTAAACCTATCAAAGAAGAGTATAGTATAGATGTCATCAACAACATTTATCAAATAAAAACAAAAGAAGAAGAATGGATTAAAACTACCACAGATGGAAAACTGAATTGGGAGCAAGATAACTCCCGCACTTCATATTTAGAAGAGGAATTGGAAAACTGGAAGAAGAGGTTGCATGAACTGTCTACAAGGCGATGTGCAAATATCACTAAAGCAGTGTATTGTATGACAGCTGAGGTATGTGATTTGCCTTTGTATGATGGTTTGGGTAATATAAATACTTTCTTTATAGATTATGAAAGATAGGTACAAAAATATAAGATATTGTTAGCTCTGGATCAATCACTAAGGGCTACTCTTGCTAAATGGTGGGGTACTCATAAGAAAAATATAGGAGATTAGAAAAAGTGTAGAAGGTTGATGTGGGTAAGGTTTGGTCAAGTAGAAACAAAGGTCGTAGAAAAGTATAATGGCCAGAATGATCCCAAAGACCACATACAACTTTGTATGGTATCTTGGGGAGAAATTCCTTGAGAAGAATGGGTGCATGGCTTCATCCATACCTTAGAGACAATTCCTAAAAATTGGTATTTGGAAATGGAGCTTCGACATGGTACTTCTAGCTGCCTAGAAGTGGTTGATGGATTTATAATGAAATTCATATTCGAAGATGATTGTCCACATATAGATGCAGCTCTGAATATAGTTAAGAAGAATATTTTTGAGAATGAAATTCCAGTTATTTGGAAACTTGAATGGGCTGCATAGATACATAATGTAATGGAATGCTATAAACTCTTTGCGAAAGAGGATGAAGATCCTCACAATATTGACATTAAATAGTCATAAGTTCATTGCAAAGTAAATGGACATGAGATCAAAATACTTGATATAACAAAGCCATTTAAGATGAAGAAGGTGAATATAGGGTCATAGGTTGAACCGAAGTACAAAAAAATAAGATATTACTAGGATGAAGACATAGTTAGGAAGATAACAAATCTCTTGCATGAATATCGGGAGTTGTTCCCCACTAAGTTTTTAGATATGAAGGGCATAATAGGAGATTTGGGAGTCATGAGGATACCTCTAAAGCCTAATGTGAAGCCTATCAAATAGAGACCTTATAGACTGAATCCAAAATACAAGGACAAGGTGAATTAAGAATTATACAAAATATTAACAGTTGGGATAATCGAATTTGTCAAAGAGTTTGAATGGGTAAGTCCCATGGTGGTTCAGGAAAACAAGGCAAAAGGGGAAATCAGAATTTGTTTTGACTTAAGGAAATTGAATGATGCATGTTTGCATGACCCCTTCCCTACACCATTTACAGATGAAGTATTAGACAATGTAGGAGGAAAAGAGGCCTATTCTTTCAAAGACGACTTTTCAAGATACCATCATATCAGAATTGCACCAAAAGATAGACATAAGACAACTTTTTATACTGAGTGGTGCTCTTATCAGTACACGGTGATGCCTTTTGGATTGAAGAATGCACCTGCTATCTTTTCCAGAGTTGTAGTTGCAATCCTTAAGGAATATATACACAATTTTTTGGAAGTTTACTTCGACAATTGGACAGTATTTGGTCTATTAAAGAAGCATTAGGCAAGCTTAAGGTTGATGTTGGATATCTGTAGGCAGTACCAGATCTCATTGAACATGAAGAAGTGCATATTTTGTGCACCATTTGGTATACTGTTGGGACATGTAGTTTGTAAATAGGGATTAATGGTGGATCCCGCGAAGATTGCAGTTATTGTGAACCTGTCAACACCAAAAATAGTGAGATAACTACGCATGACACTGGGAAATACTTGCTACTACAAAAAGTTTATAAATGGGCATGCGCAGATAACTATGATAATGGAGAAATTGTTGAAGAAAGATGTGACTTTTCAATGGAGCGACGAGTGCCAAAAGAGCTTGGATGTACTGAAAGAGAAGATGGTAACTACACCTATTCTAGTTTTACCAAACTAGAAGAAGGATTTCCATGTACATGTTGATGCATCTTGCAGGGCATTGGGTGTAGTGTTAATGCAAACAGGAGTAAGAGAAATTGATCATCCCATAGCATTTGCAAGTAGGAAACTATCCAACGTGGAAAATAACTATAGCACAACATAAATAGAGGGATTAGCTATGGTATATGCATTACATAAGTTCAGACACTACTTGTTGGGAGTGCATTTCAAAATTTTCATTGATCACTCTGTGCTAAAATATTATATGAATAAGCTTGTTTTAGGAGGAAAGATCTGCCGATGGTTGTTATTATTCCACGAGTATGACTTCAAATTTATAGCAAATCCTTATAAATTGATGTTGGGCCTGATCATCTATCAAGAATAGAGACATGAGAAGAACCCACAAATATCAAAGATAACCTACCCGATGTACAAATATTCATAATTAGAGTCGCAGATGATCACTTCATCGATATTATTCAGTTTCTGGCCACAGGAATGACACCTGTGGAGTACTCTATGAAGCAAAAGAAGGAATTGGTGGTTAGAGTAGATGATTTATCATTGATTTTTGGACACTTGTACAAAATGGGACTAGATGAAGTATTGCGCAAATACGTCCCTGGACACGAACAACAAAGTATTTTGATAGAAGCTCATGGAGGAGTCACAGGTGGGCACTATGCAAGAAAAGCCACTGCACAGAAAATCTTGAGAGCTGGGCTATGGTGGCCCATAGTACATAAGGATGCAAAAGAATTCTGTCAAGCATGTGATGTACGTCAAAGAAAAGGAAGGCCATCTAGAAGAGATGACATGTCGCTAGTAACACATGTAACTTTACAGGATTTTGAAAAATGGGCTATTAACTTTGTTGGACCTATCAGTCCGCCAGGCAAAAAGACTGGTGTGAAGTATATCATCACTACCACTGATTATTTGACAAGATGGGATGAGGCACAACCAGTGAATGATTACAGTGCAGAAACTGTTGTGAATTTCATCTTTGAATATATACTCTCCAGGTTTGGTTGTCTAAAGATCTTGATGAGTGACCAAGGCACACATTTCATGAATAAGACTATTGAAGCACTAACTGAGGAATTTGAGCTTTACCACTGTAACATATAAATTCAACTTATTGTTGCAAATGGATGAATGGAAGGAATGATGCTTGTCCAAGCCAAATAACCACTTCTACTTTTCTTTACTCCAGACATGCATGAACACCATCAGACTACAAGGCTTTAGACCACCAACTACCCACAGTTTAAGATTGGGTGAATATGGAGAATACTGACCACACCAGCAGATGCACAAGACCATGTGATGGCTGGATGCAACCAGTAAGTAGTATACAAATCTAATCTACTAATGCACAAACAAGATGACAGCTCTCTGGCACTAGAAGAAGAGAAACTTGAATACCTCATTCAATGATACATACAAGATTTTAACACAGAGATAGGATGAAAGCTACTCTAATGCTAAACATCAAGGTTTAGGAATACAGCATATCAGGCACATCTTGTAAGAGAAGATAAATGGAAAGTGAGCAACTAACAACAAAAGAAGCTTATATTAGCTGAAAATGAAGACGAGATGCTGCAAGTGTCAAAATAGTTACAATCTCTAGAAGTTGAACCTTACATCACAACATCAACCATCAACCTTGATTACATCTTGTTTGTGGGTATATATAGAGTTTTATTACAAAGGCACTTGGCCATTCTAAGTATGGAGGGGTCATAATTTACCATAAACTACATTTAACTACCTAATGGAGCCTCTGAGTGCATTAGATTGCTTTAGTGGATGAATCTGATCTCTTTCAGGTGTTCTGCTGTCCTCTCAGACAGCTGGAGTGTTCGTATTCATGAAGTTCCATAACTACTAAATGCAGTTACATGCTCATGCTCCTTCCCTTTTCTCTTCGGCCATACTGTCTATTAAATGTGCTTGTTGAGGAGAAACTGTGATTGGTACTGGTACGTCGGTCACCTTCGTCCTTTGGGCACATAGAATGGTTAAGGAAGGTGGTCTGCGCAGCAAATGGATGAGTTGGATGAGGGAGAAATATCAATCATCAGATCGAAAGGATAGACGACGAAGATGGCTTGGTGGAGGGTGTCGGAAAAGGTGGGAGCGGAGCGAACGTTGGCCGTTGGATCTCAAGCGGACAGATCCAATGGTGGTCGGGCAGCGAAAGCGTTCGACGGTTATCGGGCGGGGTCATGAGGTGAAGCTGTAAGCAGTATCGGTCGCACCGCCTTCAAGGCTTTGAGCGGTAAAGAGTGAGGGCGCGCGATTCCAGTCAGCACATGACGCATGGCGGCGGAGGAGAGAGGAAAACCACTCTCCATCGTGCGTTAATGTTTCATCGCTTTGTGGACATGGGGAGAGCGACTGTCGTTGGATCTCCGACGGAGATGATCGAGTGGTGGGGATTTAATCACGTGGGTTTCTTTGTCAAGCATGCCGAGATTTGTTGGATTGGTGTGTGGCAATCGATGATCGTAATTAAAGGCGATGATTTTATAAGGTGCGAAGACACATGACTAAGGTTTTATGGGGTTTTGGGCTTTAGTGCTTGGGGCTTGCAACAACAGAGGAAACAGAGATGAAGGGAGAATGGGTGAGGTAAAGGAAAAAGGCAAGAATAACCATTATGAGCCCATTAGAAGCATAACCGAACCAACCAAGCTCACTTCTGATCCACCAATATCAAAGGTATGTAGTAGAGCTAACACTGGCTCCCTCTGGGGATGAGATCCTCCCTGTGAGGTTTCAAGAACTATAGACCAATGCCTTTTTTGTCAAAACCAGATGAGCAAAATTTCCTAGTGTCCCATTGGGAATGGAATCTAATTATGCCTACACTAAAACTGATAAAACAACATATTTACAACTTTCAGGCCTAAAGACCTTAAACAACATAAATTTTCACAAATTTCTCATTAACTGGGTCATCAAAAACTATCTCTCCTTCCATGCTTTTCAACAAGAAAGTATTGTTCCCCTGGATCTGAGTGATGAAAAAAGTTCACGTCCATAGAGCATCAAACTTCCCATGGTTTCCTTTCTTCTCTTTCAAGGCATCCCACTTAAGAACCAAGTCTCCAACCTAAAAATTGTCTGCCTTTGCCTTCCTATCAAAGGCTTCTTTGATTCTCTTTTGATTTGTTGCAAACTTCTCAACCAGTTGATCCTGGATTTAATGCACTTCTACCAAATCACAAATCCTTTTTACCATTTCCTCTTCCCCATTCTTCTCTTCTTATAAAAATTTTTCCACAGGGAGGGTTGACTGAATTGGGAATACAGCCTCAATGCCATATACCAGCTTGAATGGAGAATTCCCTATGGATTTCTTGGTGGTCTGTTGAGTATGGAGCATGATTGCTTAGAGGTCTTTGTTTCAATCGAATGTATACCCCAAGAATTTTGTACACCCCTCCACGCGGGGGGCTGCAGGGGGACTTGTCCCCCCAGCGGGGGTCCGGTGGGGCCGATCCCCCCAGCTGAGGGGTCTAGGGGCCAATGGGTCCCCGGGAGGGGGTTACAGGGGCAGTGCTCCCAAAGCTAAAAACATATGTAAAATTGCTTTGTAAAAGTATAGTAATTTTTAGTCAATTTGGGCCATTCATTAGGCGAATGATTTGGCGGTATAACTTATTTTTAGTTTAGGGTTTTTTCCCTGGAAGGCAACCCCTCTCTTTTTATGAGGGCATTGTATTTGAGGCTGTGTAATAGATTTGTATTCTCCGAGAAAGAAGCAGAGAGGTGAGACTGTGAGAGAAAATAGAGGATATTATAGTGGATCTGCTGTAGGTTGTGTCTCTTCATTTTGCTGGATAATAGAAGGGAAGGACTGGCTATTCGGGGCGGACGTAGCCCAAACTAGGTGAACCACGTATATCTGTGTCTCTCTTGTTTTATATGTTTTCTATGTTTATATTTCTGCAATATTTTATGTGTTCCATTGCTTCGTAATATATAATTTTCTAACAACTGGTATCAGAGCAGAAGGTCTATTTGGTAGATAAACTCGCACAAAAGAGGGGTTCCTCATTCGAGTGGGAGAAATGGTGGAAGATGGTAAGTTTAGGGTTGAGAAATTTAACGGCCAAAACTTCTTGCTGTGGAAGCTGCAGATGGAAGATTATCTGTATCAGAAAGATCTATACCTATCATTGGGCGGAAAAACAAAGATGCCGACGGGTATGACAGATGAGGAATGGAACATTCTCGATATAAAGGCACTTAGAATAGTATAATTATGCCTCGCAACATCGGTCGCCTTCAACATTTCAAAGGAAACAATGACAGAGGGTTTGATTAAGGCGTTGGAGAAACTATATGAAAAATCCTTGGCCTCAAACAAGCTATTTCTTATGAAACGGTTATTTAATATGAAGATGTCGGAAGGTGGATCTGTCGCAGACCATTTAAATGATTTTAATACTGTTACAAGTTAGTTATGTTCTGTAGGGGTAAAATTTGATGAGGAAGTTAGAGCTCTGTTATTCTTGTGCTCATTACTAGAAAGTTGGAATGGTTTAGTAATGGCCATTAGTAACTCTGTTTCTGGATCTAGTACTTTAAATTTTGATGATGTTGTCGGTGCTATCCTTAGCGAGGAAATGTGATGGAAAAGCTCTGGTGAGACATCGGGTAATGCTTTGGTGCAGAGTCTAGAGGAAGAAAAATGGAAAGAGGAAAGAGCTTAGGATATCGCAGTAAATCAAGGAAAGGCAGATCCAAGTCCAGATCGGGGATAGTGTGCTGGAAATGCGGAAAGAAAGGACACCTAAAGAAAGACTGTAGATCTCGGAAGGGAAAAGAAGGAGATTCACAGCAAGAAAACAATCATGAAGCAAATGTGACAGGTGAGGTGTTACAAGATGCTTTGATTCTTTCTTTCGAAAATATTACTGATTCCTGGGTGGTAGATTCAGGGGCCTCATTCCATGCCACACCTGATAAGAAATACTTTCATGACTATGTTCAAGGGGATTTTGGGCAAGTTCGTTTGGGTGATGATAAACCCTGTAAAATTGTTGGAATGGGTAAGGTACTTGTAAAACAGTAGAATGGAAACCAATGGCTACTAAAGGAGGTAAGGCATGTTCCATATCTAAAGAAAAATATGATTTCAACAGGGGAGTTAGGCTGTGAATGTTGTGTGACAACTTTCACAGATAAAGCTTGGAAGGTCACAAAAGGAGCCTTGGTAATAGAAAAAGGCAAAATGGTTGGTACATTGTATTTATGCAATGGTATTTCTAACTCTGTTAATGTTTTAACTTCCAAAGGAGCAGATGCAGAATTATGGCATCATAGGCTCGGACACATGAGTGAAAAGGGGATGAAGATTCTTCACTCAAGGAATTTTTTGCCGGGTTTGAAGAATGTTGATATGGACTTCTATGAGAATTGTATTTATGGAAAACATAAAGAGTCAGATTTCTTAGAGTTGGGAAAGAAAAGAAGAGAGAAAACCTAGAGCTTGTGCATACAGATGTATGGGGACCTCCTCAGGTATCATCTCTCAGTGGCTCTCGTTATTATGTTACTTTTATTGATGATACAACTAGAAAAACTTGATATATTGTATTAAGAATAAATTTTATGTATTTGATACTTTCAAGAAATGGAAAGCTTTGGTTGAGATTGACACAGGAATGAAATTGAAGTGTCTTAGATCAGACAATGGAGGTGAATATTGTAGCAAAGAGTTTGATAGGTACTATTAAGAGCATGGAATTCACAGAGAGAAGATAGTTCCAAGAACACCACAAGAAAATGGTGTGTCAGAAAGGATACTCTGCTTCATTATATTATTTATTGTTGACTCATTTTGGTGAACCCGAATGTTATGAAGAAGCAATGCAGGTTGAAAGCAGAAAGAAGTTGGAGGTAGCCATGGAAGAAGAGATGGACTCCTTAATGCATAACTAGACTTAAGACTTAGTCAGGTTTCCTGCAGGAAAAACTACATTGAAGAATAAATGGGTTTACAGGTTGAAGGAAGACGATGGAGGAAAACAGAGGTATAAAGCTAGACTTGTGGTGAAGGAGTTTTCATAGAAGAAAGGTATTGATTTTGATGAAATATTTTCTCCTGTTGTTAAAATGACTTCAATCAGAACTATTTTAAGTCTAGTAGTAGTTGAAGATTTGCATCTCGAGCAGTTAGATGTAGAGATAATCTTTCTCCATGGGGATTTGGAGGAAGAGATATATATGCAACAGCCACAAGGATATGAAGTGAAAGGGAAGGAGAAACTAGTGTGCAGGTTGAAGAAGAGCTTGTATGGCTTAAAACAGGCTCCAAGGCAGTGGTATCTAAAATTTGAAAAGTTTATGTCTGAACAAGGTTATACTAGATGTCACTCTGATAATTGTGTTTATCTGAAAAGGAAAAATGATGGCAACTATATTATATTGTTATTGTATGTAGATGACATGCTTGTTGCAGGGTCTAACATGCAAGAAATAAATGTTCTCAAAAGAAAATTGGAAAATTCATTTGCAATGAACGATTTGGGAGATGCAAAACAAATCCTTGGTATGAGAATAACTAGAGATAGGAAAAATCTTAAATTAACATTGTCTCAGAATGAGTACATACAAAAGGTGTTGAAAAGATTTAATATGCACAATGCAAAACTAGTTAGTACACCTTTTTCTAACCATTTCAAACTTAGTAAGGAAATGTGCCCAAAGACCCAAGAAGACATGGATTATATGTCTAAAGTTCCATATGCATCAGCAGTTGGAAGCTTAATGTATGCAATGGTCTGCACAAGGCCTGATATTTCACATGCAGTGGGAGTTGTAAGCAGGTACATGAACAATCCAGGAAAGGAACATTGGATGGCAGTGAAATGGATTCTCGGATATCTGAAAGGTACCACAGATCAAGCATTATGCTTTGGTGGTTCAAACATTTCTCTACAGGGATATGTTGATGCAGATATGGCAGGTGACAGGGATAACAGGAGAAGCACTATAGGATATGCATTCACTGTTGGTGGAACAGCTGTCAGTTGGGTTTCAAAAATCCAAAGTGTTGTTGCACTTTCAACAACAGAAGCAGAGTATGTTGCTGCTACAGAGGCTAGTAAAGAAATGATCTAGTTACAAATATTTATGGGTGAATTGGGTAAGGAGCATGATAAGGGCACGTTATACAGTGATAGCCAAAGTGCCATTCATCTTGCAAAGAACTCAGCATTTCATTCCAGGACTAAACACATACAGCTCAAGTACCACTTCATACGATCAGTGTTGGAAGATGGACAGTTGAAGCTGGAAAAGATACACACTAGCCAGAATCCTGCAGATATGCTAACAAAAGTTGTAACCAGGGAGAAACTGAGAACATGCTCAGTTTCAATTGGTCTTCAAGGATGACGATGAAGATGAGAAACAACGAGGTCCAAAAGAGGAGTAATTGTCCAGCAAATGAAGTAGCGATGGAGTTGCTACAATCATTCTCCAAGTGGGAGATTGTTGTGTGTGGAGCATGATGTTCAGAGGTCTTTGTTTCAGTCAGATGTATACCCCAGGAAGTTTGTACACCCCTCCACGCGGGGGGGTGCGGGGACTCGGGGGCAGCGCCCCCGAAGCTGAAAACAGATGTAAATTTGCCTTGTAAAAGTATAGTAATTTCTAGTCAATCTGGGCCGTTCATTAGGTGTATGATCTGACGGTAGAACTTATGTTTAGTTTAGGGTTTTTTTTCCTAGAAGGCAACCCCTCTCTTTGTATGAGGGCATTGTATTTGAGGCTGTGAAAGAGATGTGTATTCTGTGTGTGTGAGCGATAAACAAAGAGGTGAGACTATGAGAGAAAACAAAGGATATTACAGCGGATTTGCTGTAGGTTGTGTCTCCTCTTTTGCTGGATAATAGAAAGGAAGGACTGGCTATTCGGGGTGGACGTAGCCCAAACTGGGTGAACCACGTATATCTGTGTCTCTCTTGTTTTATGTGTTTTTTGTGTTTATATTTCTATAATATTTTATGTGTTCCATTGCTCTATAATATATAATTTTCTAACAAGATAGATCAACGCCTTAGAATTCAGCCTCTTCAAGGGGGAAACCTCCTTTACATTACATGAATGAAAAATTCTTGGATGATTCAAATGACAAAACCTCATTTCTATATATAGGAGTCTAAGGAGTCACAATATAACCCAGCCGACCTAACAATAATAATATAAATCCACAAAAATAACAATAGAGGGATTATACAGGGCACAGTGATAACAATATGGGGATAATAGGGGCACAACAATATTAATAAGGGATGCAACTACAATAGTACTGGGGTAATCACTAGTATTATAGGGACTCAACAATTATGAAGTTGCATCAAAGCTGTGAAGCTGCCTCTAGATCAAAGTTGTGAAACTACTACATTGAAGTAGCATCAAGTTCAAAGTTGTGAAGTTTCTAGGTCGAACTTGTTGAAGCTGCTAGGTCGAACTTGCAGAAATTGTTTTCAGGGTCGAAGTTCTTAGAGAAGTTGATGGAAGGCCGAAGTTTGTTGCTGGAAATTTTGGAAGGAAGCTCATCAAGAATGAAGTATGACTTGGTCTTAGAGGGTCTTGGTCAAAGGTCATAGGTCTTGGAATTCTTCAAATGAATTTCTATTAAAAGAGAAGGATTCTAATGGGTTTTCCTCTTGGTTGAAGAGATTTTGGCATTGGTTGATCGTCTATATCTTGTGTCCTATTGTCTCATTGTTCTTTATGATTTGGTAGTTGTTTGATGATAGTTAACATTAATAATAATAAAGGAAAGAAGAATTTAATAAAGCAAAGTAAAAATACATCACAAACAATTATCGAAGTAAGAGAAATCATCTACACTTGTTTCGCCCTATATTTCTTAACGGTCTCAATATCCCTATGTATTCTATTCCATGTGCTTTCTCCCATTTTCCCACCTCATTCATAGGTTAAACCATCGAATTCTAAAATGGGTACTTTCCCATGTTACCCATTGAATTATGAAGGTATTCTACAATCACTAGTCAACCCATATAAGTGTGGTAGGTGGTGACTTCAGCTACCAATTGCTTCATTCAATGAGGTATGGGCTGGTGGGAAACGCAAAACTACAAATTCAATTTAAATTTTTGCATATATGTTTTGGGTGAGGTTTTTTATGACAATAACATGCATGGATATGCTTAACATATTACAGATCAACAACTAAAAAAAACAAGAACAAACATACCACATGACACCATTATTTTAGGACCAATGTCCCTGGACAAACCCAATGCGGGAAAATTGGTGCAACTATCTGAGGGTTTTCTTATTAAGCCATATCATAGTACAATCTGGGTGTCGTAACTGGCCTACCCAACAAAGAATTTCCTTAGCATCTATACCTCACAGTTTGAGAGAAATCTCCTACCTGAAACCCCGGAAAACTCTTCTGGCAGCTCCTCGGCACAAAACTGCTCTGCAACCCCAGCGTATGCCCAAACTGGATTGCATTAGCCCCTCTCTATCTCACGCTACCCCTGCATCAGCTCCAGGAGGCCCTACATCAACTCTGGGAGCCTCTATGTTAGTTGCGCTGGCCCTTTTGGTGCTCTGCACAGCACTTGGTTGCCTCTGTGCGGCCTTGCGTGAGCCCTTGCTAGCTCTGCGTCACCCTACTTGGCTGCTGCGCTGCTCTCCTGACACAACCTTTGCATTCTCTGTTTCTCTACACTCAATGCCCCTCAGCTGCTCTCCTGATCACTGATTCTATCTCTCTTAGCAAACCCCGCTTTAGAGAATAGAATGATTGATCATCTGGTGTGCTCTCCAAGTGACCCTCAAGCCTCCTCTTATACTTTTCCTGTTGACATCTCAATGACCGAGATTAAGTCCCTAATCAACGACTAAGATTAGATCTGGCTTGATCCATGTCTTTTGGACCACTCTAACATAGATTCATATTAATACACATTAATATTTTATTTTCCCTAAGTTTAGACTTAGGGACTCCATTAAAATATTAATTATTTTAATATCCCCTTATCTGTTTAGAATTTTCCCAAACCCTTTCTGGGTATTGGAGATCTCATGTGCCCCAACCTCTCCCCCAAATTTTGTGGCTAGATCACATCTGATGCTACCTCAAATCAACACTCCCTCTTAGCGAGGACTGTGCTCTAGTAATACTCTTCACTGAGTATTACTCTGATCATCTGGCATCGGTACCTGTGTTGATGCTAGGCTTTCTTGCCTAACATCCTCTACACTATTGCCTCTTGTAATACTTCCCATGGTTCTGCCACTGCCACTGTTGCATCTGTACGATAGCTCCCTCTCCATCCTTGCTACTGCTGGTCATTTCTCCCAACATTGCATCTGCATTGCACCTCCTCTGATCATGTTGCATCGTGCTGCCCACTGCTACACTACAACTTAGTTACTGAGAAGTAAGTAATTGATCTCCCAACTAACCTCCCTATTGGGCTAGAAACACCCACAGATGTTGAAGCTCCCTCTGCCATTGACAAGTGCTCCCTCTTTGACCTCTACATTGCTGCAACAACTCTTGTGCATCTTACACCGTTGCACACCTCTCTATGTCATCTTGCACTGGTGCAACACTCCTGTGCCTCTTGCACTGTTTCATCCTACTAGCTCTGTGTTGTCTTGGGACTCCTGTACTGTAGCTCTCTCTGACTCTCCATCCACATTCGTCTCTAACCACTCAACTAGTGCTACTAGTCCTCGTCCGAGCTCCCGTAGCAAGGTCTAATCCAAGAGGTTGGGTACCCCGAGGATCCTGCCCCTCATCGCCTGTAGTCCTCCTAACTATAGCTCGATATCTCCCCACTTCCGCTCAAGTGGCATGTGTGCACTCATGGCACAGTCATCATCTGTCAAAACTTCCTTCTCTTCCCGTGCTAGCAATGGCTTAGTCTCAAAAGACTCTCCCTTACTCTTCTTCCTTGGGCACTGGGTCGCATAATGACCCATCTTCCCACAGTGGAAGCACTTGATCTTGGAGATATCTTTATTCTTTCGCTTCTCCTGCTTTCCCTCATATGCTAGGGCCACATCCTCCTCCTCCTGCTTGACCTTGATCCCTTTGTTGCTGCTACCTGTCTTCGACTGCCGTCTGATCTCTTCCTGGCGAAGAGCTGCCCACATATCGTCCCAAGGTGGGAGAGTCCCTTTGCCCAGGATACTTTGGACAAACACTTCCCAATCTTCTAACACAACATTCAGGGTTGTCCTCACCATAAGCTCTTGATCCGATGTCACTCCTATAACAGTCAACTAGTCTCGGATCTCATTCAGTCCTCCAAGGAAGGTGTCAATCGATTGACCCTTCTTCATTTGATACGACCTCATCTGGTTCTCGATCAACATTCTTCTTTGCACATAAGTATGCTGGTACAGGTTCTTGAGAGCCTCCCACATCTCAACTTTCGTTTCCTTCTCGGCTATATGTGGTACCACATGATCCTTAACCCCGTCAAGGATAATGCACTTGGCCCCCGCCATCGCCTCTTTGTACTTGTCGTTATCATTGGGGTCAAAATGGATAGCTATAAACTTCAAGGCGAAGTTCTTGACACGATTCCTATCAAGCACTGATAAGATTCTGGCCTTCCAGACTGCGAAGTTTGATGCTCTGTCCAACCTATCCTAGTCTCTTACCCCGTGTAGTTGCATGACGCTCCTCTACTTCCCTCCTGGAAGTTCTCTATTCGACTCCTCTAAGTATCTACTTCCCATCTGGAAGTTCTCTTCTGGACTCCCTCTGCTTCCTGATTTCCCTCTTGGAAATCCTTCTGCCGCTCGTTGAGATGCCCCCTACTCTGATCATCTTGTGCAACTGCACTACTGATCTAGGTTCCTCGGCTAAAAACCCTCAGTAACAACTCCTTTGGCCTTGCTTTGTCAGATATTGTTTTGACTACAATACCTCACCAACTCCACTTTGTAATATTTATGCAGCCTTCTAGACTCCAGCAACTGCCTCTCTGTGAACTGCGTCAGCTCCTTTCTGCCTCACGTTGGCTCTACGTCACCCCAGATGGGTCTGTGTCAGCCCTGGGATGTGTTGCATCAGCCCTCAGGCCCTCTGCGTTAGAAACACTGGCCTCTCTGAGGCTCTGCGCAGCTCCTGACTTCTTTTGCGTGGCTCTGGATGGCTCCTCGTCACACTTCTTGGCTTCTGCGCTGCTAGAAACAGCTTCTGTCACCTTGGGACAATTGTTTTCTGCTGCTATTGCTCACTCAGCTGATGTCTTTTAGTCCTCCTGTGATATGCAACCTGGCTCTGATACCATGTTGAAGTTTCTAAGTTTACTTAGTTTAGAAACCCTTCATGCACTTTTTCTGATTTATTCCTACCTACTTGTTATTTTTCTTTAACAAGTTATTTACAAAGTAAATATTGAAAATAAACACTAGTGCATGCTCAACATATTATAGATCAGCAACTAAAAGAAACAAGAACAAACACAGCACATGACACCATTATTTTTGGACCAATGTCCCCGGAAAAACCCTATGTGGGAAAACCAGTGCAACTATCTGAGGGTTTTCTTATTAAGCAATATCAGAGTATAACCTCGATGTTGTAACTGGCCTACACAACAAAGAATTTCCTTAGCATCTATACCTCACAGTTTGAGAGAAATCTCCTGGCTGAAACCCCGGGAAACCCTTCCGACAACTCCTTAGCACAAAACTGCTCTACAACCCCAGTGTCTGCCCAAACTGGATTGTGTCAGCCTCTCCCTGTCTCACGTTGGCCCTGCGTCATCCTTTCTAGGCCTGCATTAGCCTCAAGAGGCCCTGTGTCAGCTCTGGGAGCCTCTGAGTCAGTTGCGCTAGTCCTTTTGGTGCTCTGCGCAATACTTGGTTGCCTCTGCGTGGCCCTGCGTGAGCCCTTGCTAGCTTTATGTCACCCTACTTGGTTGCTCGCTGCTCTCCCGGCACAATCTCTACCTTCTTTATTTCTCTATACTCAATGCCCCTCAGCTGCTCTCCCGATCACTGATTCTATCTCTTTTAGCAAACACCGCTCTAAAGAATAGAATGACTAATCATCTGGTGTGCTCTCCAAGTGACCCTCAAGCCTTCTCTTATACTTTTCTTGTTGACATCTCAATAGCTGAGATTAAGTCCCTAATCATGACTAAGATTAGATCTGGCTTGATTCATGTCGTTTGGACCACTCTAACACAGATTCGTATTAATACACATTAATATTTTATTTTCCCTAAGTTTAGACTTAGGGACTCCATTAAAATATTAATTATTTTAATATCTCCTGATCTATTTAGAATTTGCCCAAACCCTTTCTGGGTATTGGAGATCTCATGTGCCCCAACCTCTCCTCCAAATTTTGTGGCTAGAGCACATATGGTGCTACCCCAAATCAACAAACATATTTATTTAAAGCTCAAGATGGGGTTGTTACACCATGGGAAGTGCAAGGGTTAGATGCAAGACTCTATTATACCATGGATAATAGGAAAAGGTTGCCAAAAACCCATAGAAGGGAAACCTAAGGGCTAGGTTAAAAAGGACGTGTGACCTATTCAAGGTCTAGGAAGGAGGATAGATAACTGGGGGAGAGGCAAAAACCTTGTGGAAGGAGACAAATTTTAGTTCAATTGAAGGGTGATATCCATTTGTTTAGGTTAAGGGGATTTTGGCTTGTGTTATATTCTTTCCACGACTAGCTCCCCTATGTGGGGTTTGAGGGGGGTTGTTAGCCTCCGTCTACGGGGTCTAGGGCAACGCCCCGAGGAACTTTTTTTTGATCCTATATTAAGTGGGAACATAGTTACTGGTCAAACAAAAGCTATTACCTCAAAACGGGTACTTGAGACCAAAAATCCCAAAAAAACATGAAAAAACACCTTGAAACCGAAAAGTGTTACATTTTTTTTTTTTAGAGTAAATTTTCAGTATTTTTTAAAAATAACAGTAAAAAACAATAAAATCCATTTTGTTTGGTGCAAAAAACAACCTGAAATCGAAAAGTGTTGATGTCGTAATTTATTTATTTATTTTTTTTATTTTTTTTTAGGGTACATTTTCAACACTTTTTAGTAATGACGTTAAAAAAAATATATCGTGACTGAAAAACTTTAAATTTCTATTGATTTTCAAGCATGACATTAACGCTAAAATATCACGTCTTTGAGAACCCTTAAAATTCCAACGATTTTTAAGCATGACATTAAATTTAAAATATCACTTCTTTGAAAAACTTTAAAATTCCAACAATTTTCAAGCATGGTGCTAAGAAAAGATATTTATAATTGTTTTCAACCTTAACATTAATGATAAAATATCACGACTTAGAAAAACATTAAAAATCTTGACAATTTTTCAACAATGGAATTAAAACCAAAGATTATGGCTACAAAACGATCTTAAATTTTCAAAATATTTTAAGCATGACATAATGGAAAAAAATTATGACTAAATTTTTTTTAAAAATGAGCACGTGAATGAAAGAGCTATTATACTAAGAGTAATTTTTTTTAAATAGCGATTTTGAAATCTTACCCTAAGACATCTTGATACATTGCGAAAAAAAATTTAAAAATCAACTATCAAATTGACACACAATGTAGGTGAGCTCAACCCATTATAATGAAAACTTAAAGACCAACTATGAAATTAACACATTGTGGGGCAGACTCGATTCATTATAACGAAAAATTTAAAATCAACTATCAAATTGCACATAATGGGATTGGATTGCTAGACATGCATCGACACATACCCTACAATAT
>APFE030585680.1:9766-20181 GCA_000404065.3 Pinus taeda | reverse complement strand
AGATGGGGGAGGAGAGAGGGCAGGGGAGAGGAGAGGGGAGGAATGAGGGTGGCTAGGGAATGGGGTGAAGGGGACGGGCGAGAGGGGAAGTGTAACGCCCTGCGACTGGCGAGTCACCCGGGCCTGCCCACCCGCCAAGCGAAGTAACGAAATGTGCGAAAGTCATAAGGCGACCGAGGGCGAAGCATTGTTATGCAGGCAAGTTGGTTGTCTTGAGTTTATACGAGCGAGTGGAGGAGCTTGCACCATGGGCCGACCAAGGCGGAAATGACAAACATATGAAGAAAGGATGGGCGGTCCCGTGCCATGGGTGGGCCGACCTATACTTAGGCGGAGTCTCGAGTTATGGACGTGTTGGTTGGAGCTTGAACAGAGGGTCAACTGGGTGGCACGACCCCCGTTCCATACCATATAAACATAACGATGAGGCATCACATTCGGCATCGCTCATCGAGCAAGAGGTGCGAAGGAGGGGTAACAAAGCCGCAGTGAGGCGCAGGCCTATGCGCCCACTTGTCGGGCAAGGCTACACGACATTCGACATGAGTTTGGTGATTGGTTGAGGCGCGGGTGGAGGGCGCACGAAGGCGCTCGCCACCGTTCGAAGGCACATGTTTGAACGAGTTCGGTTGTAGTTTGGGTGAAGGGTCATGCATAGGCGCGCCCGCCCAACTTGGCAAGTAAACTCGTGTATGTTGAAACGAATAGTGAGACCACCGTGCGGGTGGGCACCCGACTTGGGTATAACGCCGGTGGAGCATTGCTCCCGGTCATTTGTAAAACTCTTCTCATATATAATAAAAGATTCTTATTTGCATATGAATGTGTTCCTCTGCTGTTTTATGGATGTTATGATTATGTTGTAATGTTAATGGATTCCGCACATTAATGTTATGTTATTCATGAATGAAGATGAATGTTAAGGCGTAGTTCATAAAGTAACTTAACAATGGGACATGTTAACTACTTAGGCGGTGCCGCACCCCGGCTAATTAACAAAAAAAGAATTGGGGGCGTGACAGGTGGTATCAGAGTAGGATGCGGAGAACAGACATGTATGCAGGGAAAAGTTATGAAGAAATCATGGATGAACAGTCTGGGTTTCGTGAACTTGATGGTTCATGGCAAGACCATTCAAGCTCTGGTGGACACGGGGGCCACTCATAACTTCATGACGATACGGTTAGCAAAAGAGGTTGGACTGATGACCTTCCCATCAAATGTGGAAGTCAAGGCGGTGCACTCTAGAGCTAAAGTGGCGGGTTTGGCACATGAAGTACCTGTGCAGATAAAAGACTAGAAGGGTCAGCTGGACTTCATAGTGATGGAGATGAACGACTTCGATATGATATTGGGGTAAGATTTCTTGAAGGGCAACAAGGCAATTGTTGTCCCCTTCTGTGATGAGGTGGTGTTGTTTAGACAATCACAAACTTGGACTTTGCCCACTCATAGGCAAAGGAGGAAAGTCAAGGTGCAACATGTTTCTGCACTAAGTTTGGAGAAGGCTATGAAGGAGTCAGATATGGAGATATATGCAATGATATTCAAGGGAGTCAAAGGTGATGGAGTGGAGATGCCTGTTCCAGCCGAGATTTCTGAGGTACTGGCCAAATATGCAGATTTGATGCCTGATGAGCTACCAAAGAAACTTCCACCAAGGTATGCAATGGACCATAGCATTGAGCTTGAGCCAGGGAAGAAACCTCCAACTAAAGCACCTTATCAGTTGTCAGGACCCGAGTTGGGGGAGTTGAAATGACAATTAAAGGAGTTAGTTGATGCAGGTTTCATGAGGCCTTCAAGGTCCCCCTATGGAGCTCCAGTATTGTTCCAGCGGAAGAAGGATTCGAATGAGCTACGGATGTGCTGTAATTACCATGCATTGAACAAATAGATGGTAAGGAACAAGTATCCTTTGCCATTGGCTGCTGATTTCTTCGACAAGCTTGTGAAAGCCTGAGTATTTTCCAAGCTGGACTTGAGGCATGGGTATTATCAGGTGTGAATAGCTAAAGGAGACGAGAAGAACACCGCGATAGTAACAAGGTATGGTAGCTTTGAATTCCTTGTTATGTCATTTGGGTTGTGCAATGCTCCTGCTACGTTTTGCACTTTGATGAATGATGTCCTACGAACATACATGGATTCATTTGTAGTAGTGTACTTGGACGATATAGTGGTGTACAGTGACAACATGGAGTATCATAAGAAGCACTTGGCGATGGTGTTCGAGGCACTGAGGGAAAATCAATTGTACTTGAAGAAATCTAAGTGTGTGTTTGCTCAGACCGATATTCCGTTCCTTGGGCATATAGTTGGTCAAGGGTACATACGGATGGAGCCGAGCATAGTGAAGGCAATCGAGGATTGGGTTGAACCGAAGAACGTCCATGAGATGAGGGTGTTTGGCCATGACCAACTACCAACGAAAGTTTATAGAGGGGTACTCCAAGGTAACATCATCACTGACAGACCTATTAAAGAAAGACAAGAGGTGGAATTGGACGAATACATGTCAAGAGGCATTTGATGACTTGAAGAGGAGGATGGTTACAACACCGATATTGAAGTTGCTTGACTTCGAGAGACCGTTTGAGGTACACACTATTGCTTCAGATTTTGCCATAGGAGGGGTTCTTATGCAGGATGGGTATCCGATGGCGTACGAGAGTCAGAAGTTACAGGATAGAGAACGGAGGTATCCGGTCGATGAGAAGGAGATGACTGCGATCATTCATTGTCTTCATGTGTGGAGGCATTACCTGATTGGGAAGCCGTTTGTTGTCAAGACTGACAACGTTGCAACAAGTTATTTTGCATCACAACCAAAGCTTTCTGCGAAGCAAGCTCGTTGGCAGGACTTCTTGGCAGAATTCGACATGGCTATTGAGTATAGACCGGGAAGGCATAATGCGGTAGTAGATGCCCTTAGCAGGAAGGGACAACTTGCAACATTGGAAGGAGAAGACCGGGCAGAAAGGAGTAAGAGTCGAATTCAGATGTCAAAAGAGATGCAAAATAAGCTCAAGGAAAGTGTTGAGACTGATACTCAGACACAAAACATAGTGAAGCAGATAAAGGAGGGGAAGACACGAAAGTTCTTTCTACGAGATGGATCCTTGTTCTTTGGAAGCCGACTCTATGTTCCAAAGTCATCTAGACTCAGGAGGCACCTTTTGAAGGAGTGCCATGACTCATCGTGGGTTGGCCACCCAAGGCAACGTCATTCTTTGGCATTGTTCAAGAGAGGATTATTTTGGGAGAAGATGCGGGAGCATGTAGAGAAGTATGTACATACGTGCATCATTTGTCAGTAGGACAAATCGGATAATCAGAGGCAAGGAGGTCTATTGCAGCCTTTACCAATTCTTTAGAGACCATGGATGAGTGTCTTGATGGACTTCATCACTTAGTTGCCACAGGTTCAGGGGTATAATGGGATTATGGTTGTGGTCGATCGTTTTTCCAAGTATGTTGTCTTTGTTCCAACAAAGATGCCTTGTGGAACCGAGCGGACTGCAAAATTGTTTTTCAAGAACATAGTGAAGTATTGGGGGATGTCATTAAGTATCGTGTCAGATCGAGATCCGCAATTTACAGGGAGATTTTGGACCACATTGTTCAAGTTATTCGGGACAAAGTTGTTGATGAGTTCGAGTTACCATTCGTAGACAGATGGATAGACCGAGAGGATCAACGCATTGCTAGAGGATTACTTGAGACATTATGTGACGGCTGATCAGAAGAATTGGCCTGAAATCTTGGATGTTGCTCAATTTAGCTACAACATTCAAAAGAGTTCTTCGACTAGGTACAATCCATTTGAGTTGGTGAATGGACAGATGCCAATCACACCGCATATCATAGTGACAGGAGGTTTTTTGAGAAGTCCTTATGTGAAGAAGTTCATGAAGGCTTGGGATGAGACCTTGGAGCTGGCACAGTTGCACTTGCATGAAGCTACAAGGAGAATGAAGAAATGGGCAGATAAAGGAAGACGGGATGTACACTTAAGTGTGGGAGATATGGTGTTTCTCAGGATTACCGGGGAGCAGTTTCAGCCACCTAAGGGGACTACGAGTAAACTGACACGGAAGTATGAGGGACCGTTCCGAGTGAAGAAGAGAGTGGGGGAAGTTGCTTATGAGTTGGAGCTTCCACACCATATGCACATGAAGCATCCGATTTTTCACACGAGCTAGTTGAAGAGATGCAAACTTGATGCTGATCATCTAGAGAGAGCTGAACCACCGAGAGGAATAGCCGGGATTGTGGACAAGCCAAATTTAGAGTTGGAGAATATTCTGAGCTTCAAAACTATAGGGATTGGTTGCCACATGAAATAGGAATTTCTTGTTAGATGGAAGAATGCACCAGAGGAGGAAAGCTGGGAGACAGAGGACTCACTTTGGAGATGGAAAAAGAAGATTGAGAAGTGTGATAGGAAACTGTTGAGGAGATCAGGATTGTCAAGGACGACAATGATTTCAGGTGGGGGAGGATGTAACGCCTTGCGGCTGGTGAGTCACCCAGATGCGCTCACCCACCAATAGAAGTAATGAAATGTGCGAAAGTCATAAGGCGACCGAGGGCGAGGCATTGTTATGCGGGTGAGTTGGTTGTCTTGAGTTTATACGGGCGAGTGGAGGAGCTTGCACCATCGGCCGACCAAGGCAGAAATGACAAACATATGAAGAAAGGATAGGTGGTCCCGTGCCATGGGTGGGCCGACCTATACTTAGGCGGAGTTTCGAGTTATGGATGCATTGGTTTGAGCTTGAACGGAGGGTCGGCCGGGTGGCACGACCCCCGTTCCATACCATATAAACATAGGGATATGTTGAAGCATTGAGGCATCATATTCGGCATCTCTCATCGAGCAAGAGGTGCGAAGGAGGGGTAACAAAGCCATATCGAGGCGCAGGTCTATGCGCCCACCTGCCGGGCAAGGCTACATGATATTCGGCACAAGTTTGGTGATCGGTTGAGGCGTGGGTGGAGGGCGCATGAAGGCACCCGCCCACCGTTCGAAGGCACACGTTTGAACTAGTTCAGCTGTAGTTTGGGTGAAGGGTCGTGCACGGGCGTGCCCGCCCAACTTGGCAAGTAAACTCGTGTATGTTGAAACGAAGGGTGAGACCACTGTGCGGGTGTGCACAAGGTGGGAGCTCGACTTGGGTGTAACGCTGGTGGAGCATTGCTCCTGGTCATTTGTAAAACTCTTCTCATATATAATAAAAGATTCTTATTTGCATATGAATGTGTTCCTCTGTTGTTTTATGGATGTTATGATGATGTTGTAATGTTAATGGATTCCGCACATTAATGTTATGTTATTCATGAATGAAGATGAATGTTAAGGTGTAGTTCTTAAAGTAACTTAACAATGGAACATGTTAACTACTTAGGTGGTGCCGCACCCCGGACAATTAACGAAAAAAGAATTGGGGGCATGACAGGAAATGTAAGGACTTGCAGTGTGTGTGATGGGCAAGGCAACTCCACTGTGCGAAGGATGTGCGAAATGTGAAATGAAATGAACCTTGAACGAGTTTATAAGGTGTTGGGTGAGTTGAGGGGGTGATCCCATGATTTGGGTGGGCCAACCCTCCTCTTGGGTGAGACAACACATTGTAAATGAGTCAGCTTAGGCGTTGGACGTGGGTCGGTCGGGTGACATAACCCGCCACCTGCCCATATATATTGGAGGGTGTTTGGAGGCAAACGACCATCATTCAATCAACACGAGTTCGAACAAGGAGTTCTGCAGTGCGTGGATGAGCCCGCACGACGGGCGGAACTCGGGTGAGAAACTCGGGCGAAAACTTGTGCAGAAAACTAGGGCAAGGTCGTTGGGTAGAACTCGGGTGAGGTCGTTCAGGCAAAACTCGGGCGAGGTCGTCGGGCAGGAAACTCAGGCGAGGTCTTTCGGGCAAACCGGGTGAGGTCGTTCGGGCGAGCAGGGTGAGGTCGTCGGGCAACCCGGGTGAAGTCGTGTGGTGACCCGGGTGAAGTTGTGTGGCAACTTGGCTAATGTTGTTCAGGTGAATGATTTTGGGTGAACGGGTGGATGTGCAGACGGGCGGTCGGGCGAGGGCGTGTCGTGCACGTCGAAACGAAGAATCGTGTGGACGGGCGACTTGGGTAGGACACCCCGTGCATGATGAAAAGGTGGAAACGGTGAAGTGTTGGGGTTGTGAACGGAGGTGTGACTCGTGCGGAGGTGCTCGTGTGTGGCGACTTGGTTACGACGAGGTGCACCCAAGTTGGGCAAACAACACTATCGTGCGACAAGGTGAACGAAGGGTTGGTGAGTTGTGCGGCGACCGTGTGGAGCCGTCGACGAGCTGGGCAACCGAGTTTGCCGAAGTTGGAAAATTGGCTGTGTAAATTTGGGGTTTCCCAAGATTTAACTTGTACTTGTAAAAGAAGATTATATATATTCATTCGGGCAAACTCATATTGCAGGGAGTTTCCCCTCCCTTTATACTGTTATGCATTTCTATTGTATAATGTTGTTTATGTGAATGTTATGGGCTTTCACTTGTATAAAGGATAAAAATAATACTTGGTAACAAAAAAATAAACTAAGTATGGAATGTTAGGCGTAGTCTACAATCGTAAGTATTGGTGAAAAGAAAACGATTGGTAGTGCCGCACCTCGCTATAAGCGGTTGAAAGACTACCGCGAGTGTAGGGGTGTGACAGGTGGTATTAGAGCAGGTTCATAGTGGGTGAAGCCGGTGTATGATGAAGAGATAGTGCCGAGGAGCCGATGCTAGTGTACTGAATCAAGGAGCTGATTCTATGAAGACCAAAGACTTGGAAGGAAGTTCAAGTTTTGCAGGTGACAGGTGGAATACCAGGGTGATTCAGGTGAATGGTGAAACAGGTTTAGCAGAGGTGAATCTTAGTAAGCTTAGTGCTTGGGCCAAGCTGAACGACAAGGCATGGCAGGTTTGAAAAAATGCGAAGGGAAGCTCTTGCTTACCTTATACAGGTTGAAGCGGATGAAAGAAGAGAACCCCAAGATTCGAAAGGAACTTGAAGTCTTGGAAAAGAATGTTGATGATGAACTTCTTCAACTTGGTTGGACAATGGAGCAAGATGAAGTTGCAGATTGTGCTAACAAGGAAGAGGAAGTCGTGATGATTGAGGATGTTGCAGATATGACAATGATGGAGGATGAACTTGAGGGTGATCAAGTTGGACCAGGATCGTGCAGTTTGCAGACATGGATGGATGAGGATACTCATATGGAGGAGCCTCATGATACTTGAGCATTTGGTAGATGGACCATATGCAAGGAAGGGAAAAATCAGTTTGCCGATGCAAGGGAGGATCTTACCATGGATGTCTATGATGAGATTGGAGAAGCAAGGATTGTTGACTATTGGAGGACTTGTTGGGGTTGTTTGTGACCTTATGATAGAAGGTAAAAAGGCCCGTGACAAGGGAGGAACATGATGATCGTTGCGGAGGATTGGGTCATCCTTTAGCCACGTGGAGAATTGGCTAAGTGCCCGACATGACTCATGGATAGATTGAAGGAGGGCACACTCTTGAGGTACGATGATGCTTGGGTGGAATTCTCATGGCCGAGACCAAGAAGCAAGTCTTGGTGGAACCTTTGGTGGGGGAGCTATGATGGAAGGGACTCGTGATGATGATGATATGGTTGGGTGATCGAGTTCACTACATCAAAGATTACAAACTTGGATGAGGATGACCGATTGTTGTGATGGGTCTACTTGGTTGGACTACGGGAAACTTAGTCATGGACATCAGGCTGGAGACATGGAGCATGGCAGTCTTATGCAAGGACATTATGTAGGAGCACTTGTAGAGGTGTCACTTATGGGCATCTAATGAGGAGTACCAAGGCAGGGCTATTGTGCAGGTAGATTTGCTAGTGTGACATGGATATGTTTTGTTTATGAGCCGATGGAGAGGTTGTGCACTTATGTACAACAAGGCCATGGACTTGCATGGAGTTGTGAGCAGACTATGGAGAATTCCTACTACATGGAGAGCTAAGGCATCTTGCAGAAACCTTTGGGCCGAGACTTGTATGCTTGCTAGGATTTTGGTTGGAGATGACTCATGGAGCTCATGATGACATGAGGTTGTGACTTTTGGGGACTTCATATATGGTGGACTTAGAGGATCCGATGCATTGAGGAACTGAGGTCAGAGACTTTGATGCAGGATGGGGTGCGTACTTTCGAGTACATGTATGGGTGTGGCTTGGAAGAGTGACTTGATGTGGAGGATCGATATGAGAAACTTCGGAGTGATGGAGTTACGTCGATGATGATGCCTTGGTGGCAACACTTGGGCATGGGTTGAGTCGAGACTTAACCACTTTTCACACATGGGGGCTAATTGATCTATGATCATGGGCAACACATGGATAGATGAGACGGGTGTGTACTCGTTTCTATGGTAGACTTGAGGGATGGCACATTGCAGATATGATGGAGGTTGCTTCATGGACCTGGATGTGGCACATCGAGAGTTGGAGTTTGATGAGATGATCTCTTCACTTTGAGGAGATGGATGTTTTGCAGATGGATGATGATGTTGGGGTAGATATGGTTGATTTCATGCAACACACTAGTACCAAACATCATGGACAACATGTTGCAGATGAGATGAGGGCTACTTCATGGACCTGAGCATGGCTTACACTTATATGGAGATGGATTCTTGATTGAGTTGAGGATGTGATGGGATGTTCAGAGAAACAACTGATGGTGGCATGAGGATGTGCATTCTCATGGTTTGAGCGTGATGGTTGGATTAGCTACCCAACTAGTTCAAACATGGGGGTCGACAGTGTACAAAGATGTGTTAGCATTTGTTGGAGTATCATGGCAACAATTCACATGATGCCGATACATGATGAGGTCGACATGATATGTTACAGGAAGCATGTAGCTTGAGATGGAGGGGCCAGCCTTCCATGATGGAGAGCAGCATGTGGAGATTGCGATGAGATGGTTGATGGTCATGGATTGAGATGATCTTCTGATGTATGACATACCGATGGGGTGTATGCCTTGGTATGGATATCTTGGTGACAGATGGTTGCTGGGATGAGATATTGTCGAGGACGACAATGACTTCAAGTGGGGGAGGATGTAAGGACCTGCGGTCTGTGTGACGGCCAGGGCGACTCCACTGTGCGAAAGATGTGCGAAATGTAAAATGAAATGAGCCTTGGATGAGTTTATAAGGTGTTGGGCAAGTTGATGGGGCGGTCCCATGAGTTGGGCAGGTCGACCCTCCTCCTAGGCGAGAGAACACATTGTAAACGAGTCAGCTTGGGCGTTGGACGTGGGTTGGCCAGGTGACATAACCCGCCACCTGCCCGTATATATTGGAGGGCATTTGGAGGCAAATGACCATCATTCGATCAACACGAGTTCGAACAAGGAGTTCTGCAATGCGTGGATGAGCCCACACAACGGGCGGAACTCGAGTGAGAAACTTGGGCGAAAAACTCGTGCAGGAAACTCACGCAGAAAACTCGAGCGAGGTCGTCGGGCAGAACTCGGGCGAGGTCGTTTAGGCAGAACTTGGGCGAGGTCGTCGGGCAGGAAACTCGGGTGAGGTGGTTTGGGCGAACCGGGTGAGGTCGTTCGGGCGAGCTGGGTGAGGTCGTCAGGCGACTCGGGTGAACTAGGTGAAGTCGTGTGGCGACCCGGGTGAAGTCGTGTGGGGACTCAGATAATGTTGTTCAGGTGAACGGGTGGACGTGCGGACAGGCGACTTGGGTAGGGCGCGCCGTGCACGATGAAACGGTGGAAACGGTGAAGTGTTGGGGTTATGAACAGAGGTATGACTCGTGTGGAGGCACCCGTGTGTGGCGACTTGGTTACGACGAGGCACGCCCAAGTTGGGAAAACAACACGATCGTGCGACGAGGTGAACGAAGGGTTGGTGAGTCGTGCGACAACCGTGTGGAGGCGCCAACGAGCTTGGCAACCGAGTTTGTCGAAGTTGGAAAATTGGCTAAGTGTAAATTTGGGGTTTCCCAAGATTTAACTTGTACTTGTAAAAGAAGATTATATATATTGATTCAGGCAGACTCATATTGCAGGGAGTTGCCCCTCCCTTTACTGTTATGCATTTCTATTTTATAATGTTGTTTATGTGAATGTTATGGGCTGTCACTTGTATAAAAGATAAAAATAATACTTGGTAACAAAAAAATAAACTAAGTATGGAATGTTAGGCGTAGTCTACAATCGAAGTATTGGTGAAAAGAAAACGATTGGTAGTGCCGCACCTCGCTATAAGCAGTTGAAAGACTACCGTAGGTGTAGGGGCGTGACAGGAAGGGTCGGAAGCGCGGTGAGAGAGGGCAGAGTGCCGAATTTTTTTGAAGTATTTTTTAATTTTAATTT
>APFE030585678.1:7656-23102 GCA_000404065.3 Pinus taeda | reverse complement strand
TGCGAAGCACCTGAATCGAACATAGCATTGTGCAAAACATATTCATGCAATCTCAAACTCATATAAAAGGGAGGAACATCACTATCAGGGGACTCACCATCCAATGCTAGTCCAAAAATCAATTCTGGCTGATCATCTTCAACATTCACCATGTCCAACATGGGATCAAAATTTAGAATTTTAGAGACTTGACCTCGTTAGCTGCCGTTTTTCATGATTTCAGTCAAAGGAATAGATATTTTTAATTTGGAAATTTAATTTTCCAAACTAAATGCTGAAACTTTGTCGACTTCTTTGACCAGAACCTCTCTCCTATCTTTGATTATAGCTACCTGATTTGTCCTTTCTGCTGCTGATATCTTGCTAGTTGTGGGATCTATTGTCTCTTTTCCTTTCTTCGGCGGTATTGGTGAATCTGTCTTTGGTGCTGTAGCTTCTTTTCTTTTTTGAATTGGATTGATGGGCACATCTCGGTTTCTCAATGAATACTGCTTCTGTTGAGTGGACAAGGCATTCAAATATCCTCTTTGGTAATCATCTAAATTTGCATCATTAGCTAAGATAAAATATTCATCTTGCTGGGCGCCTGAACTTTCTCCATACTCTATTTCTTCAGTAATATAAATGGGCAGATCATCAGGAGTAAAGAAGTGATTTTGGTCCCCTACTACATCAGCATCTTCATCTGAATCTTGACTCACAAAATTTTGCAAAAGAGGAGTCTTGATTGGTTGTTGGGCTGCCGGCTCTTGTACTCTTGGTTCACGCTGCTTAATTCTGAACTGAGGTTGTTGCTGGCCACGGTAATTTGGATTACGGATCTGTGGTTCTGATTTGTCAAGGTTCAACCTTTTGAACATCTCATGAAGCCAAGGAGGTTCTGATGTAGATTCTTCCTTTATAGTCACTCTTTTCTCTACCTTCAACCGAGCTCTCTTGTCATTCAGATTTGCCTCAACATTAACAACAATCTTTTGCATATCTTCTAAAGTAGGTGGATCTCTATCTCGTAATGAATAAGCCATCTCCGGATCAAAGCCATCTAGGAATTTGAGAAGAGCTGATTTTCTAGATGGTCTTAAATCATCTGGAATAACATTATAAACTGTATTGAACCTGATAATGTAGTCTTGGATAGACTCACCATGATTGCGTTTGATATTATTGTACTTGGCATTGATCTGAAGCGAATCCTTCCTGAGTTCCCAACGATCTAGAAACTGCTTCTCAAGTTCAGCCAATGTAGGTATACTTCCGGCTCCCAAGCCTCTGAACCATTTTCTTACCTCTCCTCTGAATGTTTGTACAAACAATCGCATAGTTACATCCTCTTCATCAATCTCATATAAATCATAAAAATTTGCCATTTTGTCTATGTGCTGCTGAGCGGACACACTTTGAGGAGTGCCATCAAATAAAGGAATCTTACTCTGATAGTCCGTGGGCATATCATGCAATTGCTGAGGTAAAGCAAGAGGCGCAAAATGAGCAGCCATTGCTCTAGGTGGATTTACTCTAGGTGTTGTTGGTGGAGTGGGTGTAGTTGCTATATGAGGAGTATGCGGAGGTGTATGTGGAGGAGAAGCGATGTGGGATGAAGGAGTGGAATTGGATACTGATTCTGAATAAGTAATTATAGGTTGCACAGGAATGGTAGGAATGAAAGGCGGTTCAGTAGGAATTCTAGAGGTAGATGCTGTGACAGTGGATCCAATGTTTGCAGATACAGCTTCTAAGAAATCAGCAAGATTGGCATCTTGGATGTCGGTCTGAAGGTGCCTCAAGATAAAATTGTCAATTAATTTATTGTGCTTTTCAAATTCAAGAGCTGCAGCAAAGTCAGGATTTGGAACAATAGAATCAAGAGCTTTTTCAGACTTGGTTTTAAACAATTACAATTCAAACCTTTCGTCAAAAGCAAGTTCTTCAAGGTATTCGAAAGTTGCAGGACATGAATGAGATTTAACCAAGGGAGTCGACGAGCTTTCTTGACGGAGCAGTTTTCGAATCAAATTTGGATTTTCGTAAATAGAAGGTGGATTCGGATCTGGATTAGCTCTTGTATGTCTTTTTGAAGCCAGTGTGTTTATCAGAAGATCAAAAGAACTAAATTAATTCAGCCAATCGTTTGCTAGACTCAATCATCCAAAGGTCTAGAACGAACAAAAGTAATAGGGTGATTTGCAAATCAAGTTTCCACAAGCTAACCGGAGATCGACTAAAGCAGCATTTATCTACTTCCACTTATGCATAGCAAGAGCGTTTCGAAAGCTACCTGGGGTGACTTCAGACTTCGTCCAAGATTTGTGAAACAAACTCATCCGCAAGCAAACCATTGATATTTCTCCCCAGTGGAGTCGCCACTATGTTAGCGCTCAAATCTGCCTTAGGCTGAAGTAAGGTGAGACTCAAGGCCACATCAAACCATGCTCAGCCTCGTAGCTAGTCCTACGAGAACAGGAGAGGGCTCTGTTCGGGTCAAACTCGGCAAAAGATAATCAAAGAGGCTCGAGATGACCGAATTGATGACTAATTTTAGGCTAGATATTAAGTACAAAGAGTTTAGAATTGATTTTTTAAAGGTTTTGTTGAATTCAAGGGAAAGACAAATTTGGGTGCGGGGATGAGGCACAGTTTTTGCAGAGCTCTACTTGGGGAAAGATAGGTGATTGTTTTTATGCCTTAAATCAAGTGAGATGGATAGATCAGACTGGTGAGGAGCTAAGGAGAGCAAGGAATCTCAAGGATTCTCCTTAAACTGAAGAAAACATAGAAAATTAAACAAATTTAAAGGCAGAGTATGGCAAGTTCATGGATTCCACCTTAACACTTCATTTGATTAATTACAACAGATTAAATAAAGAAAATGGTACACATACACAACTTACAAGTACTGAGAGAAACACACCATCAACACATAAAGCCACTTGAATCCCAAATAGTGCTGTAAAACCCTGGTCTTTCCTTTGCCAAAATGCAGATAAGATATGTACAATATAGTCTCAAGCTATTCCCAAGAGTCCAACCCTGAAAATGACTAAGAAAATACATAATATAGGCAAGCCAACTCATTCCCTTGCCTCTAGGGGTCTAGCTCATCATCCTAGGACTTGTTTCAACCAATTCTAAACTAAGCACTACAATCTAGGCAGTCAAAACAACTTGCCTCTATAAGCTAGGAAACCAATTCATTCATTACATTTTTTATATTTTATGAATGAATCATATAGAATAGGTAAATAAGTGTCATAATAATATAAAGTTCCAATAATTACATCAAGAAGGGTGAAAAATCCCATCACAAGTCAAAACTGGTCAAACTAGCTTGATTCGCTGAGCTGAGAAGGAAAACTATGCCAAAAAACCCTGTGCACCGCGCACCTGAGCCCTGTGCGCTGCACACCTGAGCCCTGTGCGCCGCGCACCTTTCCACCTGCTTTTGAGGTACTTCCTGGAATCCAAATTGAGCTCAGATTAGCTTGTTGGAACGCCTTAGATGTCTACTTTCGATCCCAAGTGGAATTTTCCATTTTGGTCTCCATTTGACCCTCCAAAAGTGGATTCTCCCAGAAGTACTTCCTGCTGGTGCAAAAAGTGGCAGAAAGGTGATGTTTTTGAGCTTTTCATCACCTAAAACTTGATGAAATACCTTGGAAATTGCAGAGCATGTGTATTTCATCATGAAAAATCCAAAAATATAAGCCACCTGTGATTTGGACCTCCCCATCTTATGGGTCGCGCGCTGAGCGCAATGCATAGAGCCAAAAAACCTATTTCGCAAGCCAAAGATTTTGAAACGACAAAATTTTCTCCAAATTTGCCCAAAATTGGAGTGAAGACCCTCCATCATGTATCATGCTCAAGTAATGAAGCGTTGGCCAAAACTCAAAGCGGATCATGCCTTTTGCGTTGTTTTTGCGCTTTGCTCAAACGCCTCTTGAGGATCTTCATTCTCGCTTTGCAAACATGCATGAGAGCCCAATAGTGAGTCTTCATGTGGCGAAGCATGTCTTTGTCCCTATTTTCCTTCGCCAGCAACTTCTCCAAATGAGTGTTCACTCGGACGAGCATTGATTCCCGATCAATAGGTGTCAAATCACCGGGTCTCCTACGAGCCAATTCCCGGTCTTCCCGAATCTTCTGCAGCTCATAAAGTTCATGCTCATCTTCCAATTGTTTGTTGCGCTACTCTAAGTATTTGATCACCCATTTAGCCATATGCAATTTCTTTTGCAACGACTCATTCTCGGCCCTTTGCTCTTGGATGATCTCCTTGAGCTGTGAGTTGGGCGAACTAGCATCAACATCAATGATACCGATATCTTGAACTCCTGAAGGACTCTCATCAACCATGGGTCTCTTGCCCCTATCCTGAATCTGTACCTGTGCTAAAGACGGAGGTGAGACCCCTTCCACATGATGTGGAGTTAATACTCGCTCTGCTCATGATGTCAACGAGACCCCTTCCACCCCGGGCAGAGATAGTACTCATCGTGCGGCTGCAAATAAGGCCCTGGGGCCTTTCTGATATGTCACATATACTGGAGCATCAACATGCTCGGTCTCAGGAATGTCAAACTACTGTGAAGGCCCTCCCTCATCATGAACTATCTCTGGAGGAGGCTGTAGCGGGAAAAGAAATCACGGGAGATGAAATCCTCCCAAGCAATACCCTACTGTGCCAACTGATGCATCACTATGATTTTGATCAATGCATAGTGATATATGCTCCTGTGTTGATGTGTCGGGGTCTTCCTCTCTACTAAAGGTACCATCCTCTCTATGTTTCGGCACATGAAAAACGAAATGTTCATCATACGTACCCGCGTGAAATGCATCAAGAAACGAACATGGTATGCATAGAGATGTGAGAATCTGCCCTCACAGCTGAAATACCGAATGATGAGTTTCATCAATGGTGCAAACTCATCTTTCAGGTATCTGAAAGGAAAGGCTGCGCTTAAGTGTCTGATATATGCAGGCTTCATATATGGCTCATAGTAATACCTGTCCAACATTTGGCGTTTACTCGATTCCTCCCCCACATTTGGTATCCCGGTGGCCTGAGCAACAGTGTCGGGTTACAAAGTCAAATCCACTCTGGCAAGGTTTACATGACCATCTTGTAGGTTAAGGACAAATAGACAGACCAGTTCCCAATGATGCTGAGTTTGTGAGATCATTTCACAATATTGGTAACATTCTTGGTGCCGAAAACAATCCATTGCAAGTGGGCAAGCTTGCAATTGAGCCAAAGAAGTAGGCTCCTCCCTAACATGCTGTCCACTTTTGCCACCTTTGTGATACCTTCGTGGCACATTAGGCACATTGACCTCTGGTGTAGAGTCACTATCATACTCCTGCTCATATACTGACTCGGTCTCTGACATGTTCTTTAAAATCAAGGTAGCTGGAATATATATATATGTTGATATACAATTGTGTACGAAAATGACTGTAGACCTTTTTCTTTTTCTCAAAATGCTGTGACCAAGGGGACATAAATGTACAAGGAAATTGTTAGGAGAGGGAAAACATTAGGGAAATGGGAACAATGGAAATAAAACAATGAAATTAGGGAAAGGAAGGGGCATGGGAAATCTTGAAATTTTAGGGTTTTGGGATGAGGTAGGGATTATATGTTTGTAGTAAAAGGGAGGGATTAGGATTTTGAGGGAGGATGGTGTGGGGTTTATGAGGAATTATTGTGGAAAATAATGATGAAAATAGGGGATGGGAAACAAAGGAAATAGGAAAACCTTGGTAACAGTTATATTTGAAAACCCTACAGAAAACTTGGCATTTAAATCCTTACATCAAATTGATGAACAAGGAGGGTTTTTACACTTGGTTTTCATGGCAAATATAGCATAATTTCTATACATAAACCATCCAAAAACTAAGAACAAGCCGTGAGTGTAGGCCTACCTGCGAATTGATGCGCGAGGAGAAGGTTTTTGAGTGAGTTTTAGGCAAGTCTAGGCATGAACCTGAATGCGTCGCGCGCCTCACCCAACGCGCCGTGTGCTCTGGATGCACCGTGCGTGTGTTAAAATACACTGGAAAATGTTGCCTGATGCACCGCGCCCCACTGATGTGCTGCGCGCCTAACTTGATGCGCCGCACGCCCTGGAAACGGCTCAAGTTACTCACAAACTCACAAAATCGCCTTAGAATGCTTCTCTTCACTCTTGGAATGTGGAATGGGTTGCAAATGAGGAGAAAAATCTTCATATAGTCTCCTTTTTTATTTTTGCTTGACCAAAACCCGTTTTCTTATGTTTTGTTGTTGACACTTTTTCAAAATTAATAGGCTCTGACCTTTTTGGTTTCTTTCATAAGATAGGTTGAAATGATGATTTTCTCTGATAATTTTTTGCAGGGATAGCTCTGATATGCTTCGGTAAAGGAGACCAAGGCTGCACTTGAAGAATTGAAGAACTGAAATTTTTGACAATTTTTACAAAAATGAGGTGGCGACTTATCTTCAAAACTGAGTTTTGAAGAGAAGTCCTTATTCAGCTGTACAATGATGAAAATTATTGAAGTGATGATCTATCAAAGACATCCCTCTGGCTTGTTGGTCTTATAAGTCTTTTCAAGACTAAACTGACTCAAACCCTAGACCTAGACCTAAAAATTTAAAACATGACTGTAAATGACTTGTAAAGCTTTATGACTTAACCTGAACCAGCAGTGACATGCACGAGGGGAATGAATGACACAAACCACTCTATCAGAGTTATGGCATGGCTAACGAAATGCAACTGATGAAAACTGGTGGGACACCTAAAACATGAAATGCAAAAAAGAGCTTTGATCTCTGATGGAGGGATAACTAGACCGACTCTAACACATTTAATAGTATTTTAATTATAAGCATTTACAACAACAACAATATTCAATTTCTACTTTCCGTCACTTGGCCATCACTGATATTCATGTATGCAAAACAAAATCTCTATACCAACTTACCATTCCTTAGCAATTACCCTTGGAAGCTTTGGCCTCTTTTATGAAAATTCTCTAAGAATGGTTGGATGGCCCATCTTCACTCCATGGAAAGAACCATGTAATATATGACTAACAAATCCAACATAATCATATTAGTCACAACATTTTCAATCAAAATCAAATACTTTTAACTATGAATAAATTATGCAATTTTAGGTGATATTTGAATCGCAATACTTTTACAAGTACTTAGAGAGCACTAACACTCTAATCATCAAAATGATAAATCAATGGACCGCAGACACACTCTTTTAGTTTCTGCTAAACACATCCATACAAATACTTCTAAAAGTACCAAAAGAGCACCTGACTTTCTAATAATAAAAAAAATCAATAATTGCACCAAGTGAAAATTGTCTTAGCCCCTACTAAGATGTTCACAAGATTGGTAATACAATAAAGGAACTAAAATTTTAATAACTCCTTATTGAACACTAAGCTCCTTTCGTGTTCAGATGTGCATAATATATTTTAAACAATTATATATCAAATTCATTTTCAACACAACACATAACTAATTAATTAATTTGTCCTCCTACAAGAACCATAGTGGCAAAGTAATGCTCCTCCCAACCGATGGGAACTGGTTTCCACAACTAGATCGATTCATTTTCGCATCAAGACAGTTCTTTGGCAGAGACCATACCAGGTCTAATATGGAATTCCACTGGACAATAATCTCAAGAATTCCAATGACCACATAGGGTCCAATATGGGATTCCTCTTGGTAGCATTCTTCCTATTCCTCTGATAGCATCCCATCTATGAGGAATTTTGGGCCTCCTCCAATAGGTTCCAAATTAACAAAGTTCCATTGGGATTTTTACCCTCTTCACCATCTTAGCCAACTCTTTTCCCTTACTGAGATCATCTATCTCTATAGAAAGGAAATCCAGGTAAGCAAGTGCCATCAACCCCTCCAGGCAAGCAACTGCCATCAACGCAAGGCCTTCTAGCCTTTCACAACTGTCTGCCATGTTAAATTTCTCTTTTAGCACTCTTTCCCACAAAAAATTCACAATAAACCATATGAACATTATCATTAACAAAATAAACATGCATGTACACCATGCATTTACACTTAACCCTCAACATGGGTCAAGAATATCAAGATTGATAGGAAACATGACTAACATACATGTTGTATGCATTCTGAATTTCCAAGTAACAAAATCATGCATATGATATAACATTATAATTTCTCACTTATGGTTGCAATGTGATTTTACTTTGATAGCTTTTCCTGTGGCCATTAAACTACCACTACTTAATCTCATCATCAACATTAATCATAAATATGCATCATTTAACAAGTATTCACTTTCTAAATAATTTCCAATTTCCACAGTGTATTGTCATTAATAGACCGATACATGAAGTAACTACCATAATCACTTGGTTACGATTTGCAATAATCTTAAATCAAATTTAATTCATGCATATAAGTTTTATTTGTGATTCATGCAATACTAACCAATCACATCTACCAACCATCTTAATGCAACCATGACAGAACTTAATCAACAATTAGTTATTACAATCAAGTCTTACTACTCGACTCATTGTTTATTTTCAATATCTCAATGGGTTCTTCCAATGTCTTTTTAAAACAGTCTATTGTATTATTCAAGGATGCTCCCCATATTTACATTCATGCATTGACTCATGAAAAGTAGTGCATTCAAACTACAGTCATGTTCATTAAATGTATCATTAATATTTCCATATTTGCAGAAGTTGGTAGTTAATACTCACTTTCCTTAGTCAGTGTTCAAGATTTTTCATAAGTTTGACAAAGGTTTTATTGTCTTTTATCTTCATTAGGATTCAAATGTCATGAACATAGTTTTGCAGAAAACTTTATTACTTACTACTCATTGCAGTTATAACACATGAATCACGCATATCATGTCAAAAGTAGTCTACTGCATATATCAATATGTAGGTTGTTAGACTCATACCTGCGTTATGATCATTAGCAGCATACTTCGATTTCCTCTCTGATTAAAAATTCCCAAAATCGTTAGTCCTGCAACTTTTAGCTCTAATACCACTTGTAACATACGACTGCAACCTCACATGAAAATGCAGGGAGTTAGAATTTTTTTACACAAACTACCTATGAGTAATTATCCAAATCATTATTACAGATTCCTCATTAACCATTAGATAGAATGTTCATTAGTACATAAATTAACTTTCGTAAATGAATAGTATGTTGCATAACCATTAAAAACCACTCTTGTAGTATATTAACATAAACTGTATGTTGTAACCTTGTATCCATTTTTTATGATTCCTTCAACCACATTAATTAATCACATACTTGACATTACCAACATCACATTATGCAAAGAATCAACATCACAAAACTGAACAATGATATACCTCGAAACTTCGTAGGGTGAAGACCACCAAATGTTTAATTTTATTATCAAACGTTATAAAGGAGTCCAACCCTTAACCATTATCACAAAATATTACAATGAAATATCATTAAAATACAACATACGTAGCCAAAATCTCCTATAATGATCATGAAACCATTTAACCACAAATGACCACTCTCTACATCCTTGTGGCATGATTATTTCATCAGTAGATCATTCTGCAACTCGTACTCATCAGCATGGATCATTACTTCTTATATGCCACAATGTTAAACATAATTTTTCTTTTGCACAAATCACTATCCTTTCCTGTCATTGTTGCAATCTTTGGTAACATGATTAGATAAAGTATTAATCAATGAATAGTCATTATTTAAAAGAAACCTTTTAACATCTATTCATATGAATACATGAGATGTAAATTGGTATCACAACGTGCTTCTTCTAACAGCATTATACATGTATAAACAAATAATTATCAAGTAGGTCAAAATAATTGCCCCATTGCTATGATCATTCTTGCACCAACACATGTTCTTATCCAAAGGAAACCGATGTAGCCATCTATTTTAGTTAAAGGATACTAGAAACTTATCTTTGTTTTTCATGCATGTAAATAGATAAAAACTTATTCGAAGAGAGCTATCCTCTCAGCTTCTTTTTTGTGCATGTAACTAAGTAATCTTTCCAATACAGTAGATGTTCCCTTCTAAGGGGAAGCTAACATGATAAACATCATTATCATGCATGCAAATGTAAGTCCCTTTTCAAAAAACATCTTTTCCAAGGTAGAGATATTTACAAAATCTATTGTATGCACAAAGACATGCATTGTTATAAACCAGAACTAATGGGTTAGTCATTATTTCTTGCATGCAGATATATGTATTTTACAAAGGAAAGCTAGTACGTTTATTCCAAGTAACTACTTGTTTTACTTTTCATAATGCTTACTCTTTTCTGCACACAAATCGATATTTGTCTTTAAAATATTTAACACAATAGTTCTACAAATCCATGTTTCTCTTTAAAATATCTAACACAATAGTTATATCTTCATACATGTGATCAACTATTGTTTCTATGCTTCTGCATATGTGCATATGTGTTTTTTCTCTATCATTTATGTACAAAGTTATTATGAATTTGTTCCCAACAAAGTATCATACAAAGTTCTCATGCATTTTTTTCAAGAAAGTATCATAATCAACCTTTCTTTTGGGCTTAAGAACAAATTAAGATAATAATAATTGTAACCTTTTATGCATTAAACCATACAATTAAATCAAACTATCCAATATGTAACACCCAAATCATTTATCTTTTTACTCACCAAAACATGTAACTTTTGTAAATCCTGCAAAGGAATTAACACCATTAACTTATCTTTCACACACAAGAAAAACATATTCTTTCCACGAAAGATTCCGATGATTAACACCATTAACTTATCTTTCACACACAAGAAAGACATATTCTTTCCATAGAAGTTTCCTATGATTATATTATCTCTGTTCATTTCATCTATGCATAGGTTATTATACTTTCTCATAACTAAGTATTTTTTTCAAAAGAACTCTCTTACCCATGAGAATATTTCTTCGAGAAAAATGACTTGGATTTGTTATTATTTCATACACCAGTACGAAATCCATTTTTAAGAAAAGAGCATGCATCCTATCATTTCTAACATAAAAGACATATGCAATGTTATATAAAGACAGTAAAGGTTACTTCCTTTTTAATGTTGCAAATATATATAATAAGGATATTTATCTATAAGCAATAATATATATTTTATTTACTAAGAAAAATATATAATCACAATCTCCCATTTTAAGAAAAGAGCATGCATCGTATCTTTTATAACATACATATGCAATGTTATATAAATACAAAAAAGGTTACTTATCTTTTAATGCTGAAAATATATATAATAATGATCTCTATCTATATGTAATAATATATATTTTCTTTACTAAGAAAAATATATAATAACAATCTTCATCCGCATGTATTAATAGATTTTCTTTACTGAGAAAAATATATGATCACAATATTCATTTACATGTAATAATATATTTTCTTTACCAAGAAAAATATATAATAACAATCTTCATCTACATGCATTAATAGATTTTCTTTACCGAGAAAAATATATGATCACAATCTTTATTTACATGCAGTAATTTACGAAAAAAAAATATATTCATAATCTTTTCTTTAATAAAATATCTTATTTTCTTTCTATTTTCATAAGAATAGTGAACTTATATTCTTTTCATGAAAAAAATGTAATTACCTCTTTAATCATTTTGTGTGCACATTTCATGTGTCTTTTATTTTCTTTACAAGAAATTTAACGTATGCAAATGCAGATTTCTTTTCTAGTAAATTCTAACCAAACAAATTTTCTTTTCATGAAGTGTTTCCTTCTAAAGGAACTTGGCAAAATAATTACTAGTATTCATTTTTCAAGAAAACTCATAAAAGAAAAATCACACATTGTTTTCAAAAGAAATAACATTATGAACATGTCTTTTATGTGCACTAATCATGCCAACTGTTCAAGAAATATGGCACTGTTACTTATCTTTTCTTTAAAGAATCTACTCGTCGTTCCATTAAGTTCTGCCTCCATATCCATCCAATTCTTTGCTAGCGGTGTCTGCCAAATTCGTTTGCATTCGGACTCATTCCACTTTGTCATTTTTATTAAACAAAGGATTGATATCCATCTCGGTCATGGAATGGTTACCAAATGCAAATGAATGTTGCCAAATTGATTGCAATCAAAGCTGGAATGTGCATTGTGCAAGTTAATACAATGTTTCTTTACTGGAAATTATAAACCAATATCTCACCCAACAGATCGATCCATTTTGCTTCCCAATGAAGGGCGGCACACTTCTCATTAAAATATAAATCTCTATGTCTCCATCATCCCCTGTATAAAAACAATTTAGAGCATAAATCTTCCGTGAATAATGAATGAAAATGTCGTTACAAAGAACTGTTAACCGTAACTATTTTTTGATTTAACTATAACGTTTCAACCAATTAAACGAATCATTAATCAAGTTAGAATACAAATATTCTAATAAATGGTAAATGTTATATTGATATTTTAGGGATGTTACACATAGTTAGAATGTGAATGACCTAGTAAGTGAATTTATTTCTTATAACATGGACATTATGGTTTTTCTTTCCACAAATGAATGTAGCGTAGTTTTATCAAAATAAATATTCAATGGTTAGTAGAATAATTTGGAGATGTGTATATATCGTAGTAAACATAATAATTTGGGAATACGATTAAACATCTTTTAAAGATAATTATCTCCCCTTATGCTACGCATAGTGGGTAGCAAATTGAAACACAGCCAGATATAGCCTTTCTAAACATACACACAATATTGATTTGAAAAACCTTTTTGCTATGCAGTTTTTTATCGACACACATTTAGTTATATTGATAGGAAACAACAATCCAAAATCTTTGTCAATTATATCACCGACGATCTTGGAACTGCATTGAATTACTCTATGCCGTTGTTGCTCTAAACTGTCGCTTCCTTCGCCCACCAAACCACCTTCCATTAGCTGATGAGAGACTGATGAGCTTTCGTGATTTTTAATTACTTTGTAACTTCCAGAGAGAGGAGATGGATAAATAATATGTAAATGCATGTCGGGTGTTTGGAAAGTCTCAACCTCGCTTTGCAAAATCTAGGGAGCTTCTTGAGTCATTGGTCTGTAAGCCACCATAACAAGTACTCACTGAAACTAACTTCGCCATGATGTTCATAAACCCAAAATGAAGAGTCCTTTCATATACCTCAATATTTTTGCCTGCTTTCAGAAGCCCCGACGTCCAATCCATTATTAGGTATTGGAAGCCGACTCCAGGGTGGTGTCATGACCTCCAACAACATAGTGCCAAAATTGCACACATCACGCTTGTCTGTGTGTTGGCCGTAAAGAGCGTATTCAAACCTAAAATTCTGTGTGTTGGCCATAAAGAATGTATTCAGACCCCAAATTGTTCGTGTGTTGGCCATAAAGAGCGTATTCAGACCCCAAATAGCCTTGCATTCCTACTATCTTAGTGGTCACATGGGATATTTCTTCTTTAGTCATCATCCTTGCCAGACCGAAGTTGGATATAAGGGCATTCATTTCACCATTCAGTAGAATGTTAATAGGGTTGATGTCTCTGAGACAAATAGCAGGTTGGACATCATCGCAAAGGTAAGCCAGGCCACATATTTCAACTTTATGGACAGGAGAGATCTCTGCGGATTTTTGAACTTTATGCCTAACCTTTCCATACTGCCTTCCCTCCCCATTTTAGTTATATTTTTTAAATTTCCCACGCCATTGGCCGAGTTACTGCCATCCCTCCCCTATTTCATTTCAAATTTTAAAATTTCTGCGTGTCTAGTCGAGTTTGAAATATAGCATGAGGTTGGGATTCAATGCATGTTCCATCAACAACCAACCTTGAGCAGTGTTGGTGTACATGCACTTAGACTAGTTGTGTTGGTGTACATGCACCTGTGTCTAGTCGAGTTTGAAATATAGCATGAGGTTGGGATTCAATGCGTGTTCCATCAACAACCAACGTTGAGCAGTGTTGGTGTACATGCACTTAGACTAGCTGTGTTGATGTACATGCACCTAGATTAGCTCCAGCTAACTTATTGCTTGCATGTGGCACATGTACACATTAACATAAGATAAAGCACACTTAGCTTTAGTTAGCTTTAGTTATTGCATGTACAACTAAGCTTAACTTAGTTGCTTTTATGTATTTATTCTAAAACTAATATTGTACAATAAAATTTTTCATTCTTTTCTAAATTCTTGCTCGCTTCCTTCCTTCTCTTGCAAGCTTGTTTATTGTTTTGCAGATCTAGATCTGTGTATCTCAAAAATCATACATGGTATCAGAGCCATTGGGATTTGTAATCAGTGCACAAGAAATTTTATTTGCAGGTTCAGAAGATTGAAGCAACAACAAAGAATGGAGTCTAAATTGGAGTTTCCACAATCGGCAATTCTCACTCCATATAATTATTTCGAATGGAAGCCAAAGATTCAACTTCATCTCAGAAGTAGAGGCTTATTTCGAATACCCATGGAAACGGAAGTTGAACCAACATCGGCAATGGAGAAAACAAGATATTTCAATCGCATGGACGAGGCCTTCGGCATCCTATGTTTATCTATTTCTCCGAAACTACTATTTCATGTTGAATCATGTTCAACTCCAAATGAAATATGGAAAATTTTGAAAGGATTGTTTGGAAAACAGGATGAAATGCAAGGTCACATTCTCGAAAATAAGTTAAATTCATTAGATCCGAGAAACTTTGAGAACATTAAAAGATTTTTTCACAAGGTATAAATCCTTGTTGGTTCAGCTGAAAGGATGCGGGATCGACAAATCCAAGCAAGAAAATCAATTGATTCTTTCCATTTTATCAAAACTTGGTCCAGAGTATGCAGTATTCGTCTCTACATTCCACACAGTCAGATCTGCAACTTGTGCAGCTTGGATGATGCCCTCACTGAATTCTTTTATTCAGTCTTTGATGCATGAGCAAGATAAGCTCATCAAAATGGGCACACTTAAAAATTCCAAAGCGCATGCACTTACTGTACATGCAAAAGGAAAGGCAAATTCCAAAGACCATCAGAAAGGAAAAGGGAAGAAGGATCCTGATCCAAGAAAGGGAGGACATCCCAAACCCCCTAATAGATCATCTAGCTCAAAGGAAAGGAAAGGAACGAAAGGGAAATCAATGTGCAATTATTGCCACTGTGGTTTTCATCCTGAATCTGCATGCATGAAGAAGACTATAGATCTTCTGGCGCAGACACTCGAGCAACACAATCTTGGAGACGACATTCCTGAGAATGCTAAGAAGAAGTCTGGAGAAAAAGCACCAGATCCAAGAGGTAACGGGCATGCTTTGATTGCTCTTCATTCTGCACCACAAGAATGGATCATCGATTCAGGAGCTTCACATCATA
>APFE030585677.1:0-10994 GCA_000404065.3 Pinus taeda | reverse complement strand
AGTCCAACATGTCTTGCAAAGTCACTTCCTCTCTCAACAATACGGCAGCATAACCTCTCTTTCAGCTCTCACTATCAATTTTAGCATAAGCTTCAACACTCTGACACTATCATTAGCACTAGCCTGTTCAATGTGAGGTGACAGGCTTTTATGGATGGAAGAGGTGGAAGCATTCATCGTATCCGGACACCTGTCGAAGATTTGGCATTGTCCCAGAATAGCCTTTGGACTGAGTTGTCATGGATGAAAAAGACGACACTCGATCGTATCCATGGGATTTTTCCTCAGGGAACTGCATGAGTAATGGAGGAAAAAACATTTCAGTGTGCGTTGGCCAAAAATCATGTCTAATTTTGTGTGGCGTGGGCTTTGTTCTGTGACAGCGCGTCTATGGGCGCGCCCTCTTTGTAGGAACTGAGCCATTGGCACGGGTCGGACACTGTGGACCCGCGCTAATGAAAAAAGGGTATTTTCCAAGGTTAATCTTCAAAGGGTGTCTTCAGGGATATTGAATTTCATACTTAGGAGACCTCAATGCAAGTTTTTTTCAAGTTGTGCCACTAGTCACAGGTCCGTAAATGTGTCCTCCAATGTGTGACAGCGGGGGGTAACAAGGACGGTGACCAACAGTGACAAATTACTGCGTAACACCTATTACAACATCCAAGAGAGTCCAACCTATAAAATTACTAATAAAATACATAACATATGCCTCAAACCAACTCATCCTAGTGTCAGGGGTCGAATCCATGAGAGGAGGAGTAGTTGCAAGAAAGACTGGACTGATAGCTAGAGTATAGGGTGGTCAAAGTGACTCATCCCTAACTTAAGCAAACTCATTCATTACAAATCATGTAGGCCATTTAAATAATGTATTTACCCTAGATAACAGTAAAAAATATAATAATTACATCAGTAAAACATCAATTTCCCATAGGTGAAAATCAATTTGGGGAGAAACAATGAAAATTGGAGAATATTGTCAAACGCACCCTTTCAGTGTCAAGCGCGCCCTCCAAGTTCAGGGTTGTGTTTGGGTGCCTTACTAGTGTCCAAATTTGCTCCAAGATAGCTCATTTTTCCATTTGGAGCTCATTTTCCCTGTCAAAAACCCAATCTCTAAAGATTGGTAAACGCGCAACACCCAAGTCAAAAATGAGGCAGAAAGGTGGTTTTTTGGTGGTTTTTGACCCTTTTGGATGACATGTTTGCCTCCAAACGCTTAGAAAATGCACTGGGTCCATGTCCTTATCACTCTGAATCCAAATATGTTGGCCTTTTGTTCATCGAATGCCTCCAAAAAGAGCGCAGTGCCCTAGGTGCTACACGTTTGACCTTTTGATTGTGTTAAAAACGCTTTAAAAAACAAAGAAAATCATAACTAGAAAAATTTGCTCAAAAATTGTCAAAATTGGTGGGTTGGTGGTTGATCATATGTTTGAGGCATGGAGTGATGCCTCAGTAATAATGTCTGGCCTTCTTTTCTCCTCTTGCTTGGTCAAGGCTTAAATTTTTGCATGTACTCTTTTGATTTTGGCTCTTGCAATTTTGTTTCTCATGGCGTAGTACTTTGCCATCCTTCTCTGAATGTCAATGTCCCTTTTGGCCTTGTCGAAGAGGCTCTCAATATGGGTGTTCACCCTCTCGAGCCAATGTTCCTAGATCTCATTTACCATTTTGGAAAATTGGTCATTTAGGGTGAGCGCATTGGCTAGTTTTGCCTCCCTTTGCTTTTCTAGCTCCAAAGCTCTCTTTAGGCCTTTATTCCTTAGCCTTGTTCTTGGCACCTATTCATAAATATGTTCACCATATTTTCCATATGCCTCATCAATTAAGGCCTTAGTCTTTTCAACCTCTCTCTTTGCCTTGATACGCTGAATCGCCATGAGCTCATTTTTGACCTCAAACTGCCTGTTCTCCTGCTCATAGTATGAAATAATGTATTTGGCCCTTTGCAAGTTGACCTGGAGCCCTCCTATGAGTGCATTATTTTCCTTGATGACAATGGCTATTTTCTCATTGTCATCATGCTCATTTGGATCAACTAACTAAAAATCATGCTTTGTCTCATGGAGGTCCTCCTCCTGCTGTTGGATCTCTGCCTCTATCACCTTTTCCTTACCCTTCTATACCTACTTTTTCGATTAAGAAGGAAAGGCCCCTACCACAATTAGTGGGGCAAAAACTTGCCTATTCCCTCTCTGATAGGTATGTGTCAAGGTACCTAAACTATCCCTTCTAGGCTTGTTGCTCTCACCATGCTCAATATGTTCTTGCTCACTGCCTTCATCTCTCCCAGGTGAATGAATAGGCTCATGAGATGGTGATGGTGTGGTTGACTCATCAGATGAAGATGGATGATGTATGGGCTAAGGTGGAGGAATGGAGGTGGATGGATGAGATGATGAAGGTGCTTCTTGGCCATGTTGAATAGGTGGGACTGTGAAAATCTCATTGGATATGAAAGTGTCCCATGCAATGTTAAGTTGATCAAGGTAATGGAGGACTATCATCTTGATGAGGGAGTGGTGAAATATACTTTGCATTTGACGATCATAATCCTTCCTTTGGGAAATGAAGGACATATTGTCATTATCCTGGTAAAGATAGTAGGGCATATTGAGCATTTTGACTCTTTTGAAATGCATAAGTAGATGGATATGATAAGAATAAAGCCTAGAAAACCTACCATCACATGTGAAGTACTTCATGATGATTTTCATCATGGGAACATATTTGTCTAGGAGGTAAGAGAAATGAAAAATCCTCTTTCTCTCATTCTAGTACCTTGGTTTAAGATATGGCTCATAATAGAAATGATCTAATTATCCTTTTTTAAACCATTTTTCCCCAACATTTGGGATCCCAGAGGCATCTGATATGATAGCAGGAGATATAGTGAAGGTGACACCAGCAAGGGTTACCTAGTTGTCATGGAGGTTGGTGATGAATAATCTTGTCAACACAAGATGATGTTGGATCCTTTCCACTTTCTCACAAAACTCAAAACAACCCATATGCTTAAATCTTGTCACAGTGACGGAAGATGTCATGAGTTCTCTAGTATTGGTTGTCGCATGTCTAATAATTCTCCCTCCTTTCTTAGATAGCCTCCTCTCATGTCTTTCTTCCTCACTCTGACTTCTATTCTCTTCTTCTACAATGAGATATTGGAGTCAAACCCTAGGGAGATGATGAAATGGAATATAGGTGTAGAGAGTATGGAATGATGTGAGGAAATTGAGGAGATGGAAATGGGAATGTGTGATATGAGGGAGGTGACAGGGGGTATTTTTGAAGTGTAGGAATGGTAGTGGGCTGCTAGGAAATGAGATTTAGGAGTGGAATTATGTTACTAGGGTTTTGAACTTAGTAGGACTCCAAAACAAAATGAAACACTATATAAATCAGCTATGGAGGAGAGGAATAATATAATTTTAACCTACTTCCTTGCTGGAGCACGTTGGTGGCAAATTTTGAAGCTTGGAGCAATATAGTGCATTTTGGGCAATTTCTGGATGTTCTTGGGCAAAGGTGCAACAAAATGATCAAACACGCCCTCTCCTTACAGGTGCGTAGCGCCCTTAGGAAATGCACTGATTTTTATGGAAAATGAGCAGCACCAGTTATGAATGCGCCCTCTACCCCTGTTTTGCATAATTTCATCTAAAATTCAAAATTCCCTTTTGCTGAGGAGGCTTTGAGAGTGTAGGAGTGCAAATGAATGTTGAATTGATGTCTTTGAGGGATTTTATACTTGAATGGGTTTTGATTTATGCTTTGAAAACCCATTTTCTAATGTTTCATGTCACTTTTCAAATTCTCACACTAATGCTCTTTGACTTTCTGACTTTTTCCTTTCACAGGTGGATGATGCTTTGGAAATATTCATTTTTGACCTTTGTTTGGATGCTATTGGTAATGGCATTGAGTAGTCAGCTAAAATGGTGACTTATTGCATATAATAAACATAAAATTACATAACTGAAATAAAAATTGTTACATATCTTTTGAAATAAAATTTACAAACTCGAATAAATTCCTTACTTGAAATCAAATTTGTAAGTTTAGTAACAATGGTTACATACTTGTAAACCCTTATTTAACTGAAAAGGGGATATTATTTTCTTTTCCCTCATAATTTGCTAACCTTATGCAGTGAGATGGTGATTCATTGGAACTTGGGAAATTGAAACCTAGGTTACCTAATGGAACCTTGAATGGTTGAACTTCAGGTGGACTTGACTGATATAAAACATGATGAAATGAGCCTTTATAGTCAATGGATTCTCAGTAAGACACATGAAGGTGGGCCAACAAATACAAATTTTTGAGAGGGGAGTGTGATTTTTTATTTTGGGCTACCATCAGTGAGTAAATTTTTGCATGATGACCTAGGTGGAATGATAAAAATTTCAAATGGGACACTAATATGATGTAACGGAGGAATTTTGATCACTGATGGCAGTATGCAAATACTGACTCTAACATTGGCCTTATTGGGGATGGAAGCTCCTTGGAGGTGCCAAGAACATTGTAGACCAAGTAGCCTAACCATATGGGCCAATACGGTAAAAAAAAAAAACTCGAACTGGAATGAATGAGTAAATGATGACAACTCAAATAACTCAAAAACTGACTCAAAACTAACTCACGTGACTAAGGACTGAATACTAAAATGGCGGAAAATAAGCGAAGCTCCATGGCCTTCACTTCGGGCTCCGAACTCCAATGATCTTGAGCTTCACACTTGCAAAAAATTTAAAATGTATGTACAATGAAACTAGGACAATTCAGAAAAGATAATGCTTCAGGAGCCTACCATTGACTGGTCTTCCTAATCATGGTTCTCTATTCATCTCATCCAACAAGAAAGCATTTTGCCCCCAAAAAGTTGAAATCTGATAAGGGCCTTTCCATAAGTTCTCTAATTTTCCATGCTTACCCTTGTCTTCGTTTCTAGCATCCCAATGAAGTACCACATCTCTGATTTTGAAATCATCTTCCTTTGTTTTCCAGTCACAGATCCTATTTATTCTCTCATGAAGCTTGGAGGTGTTCTAAAATACCTCTTACCATGTCTACTCTAAGAGAATCATTTGATTGATCTGGCATTGAATATCATTCTCTTCACTTCACGCTTATTGTAACAATTTGATGATCGGGACTGCTAATGATGTAGAAAAAACAATATCTACTCCATATACAATCTGAAAAGGAGAAAGCCCAAGAGATTTATTACTACTCACCTGATCTGCCCACAATGCATTGATTGTTAGGATATTTCGAAACATAGGAATAGTTAAGTATAACTTGGTCTAATATAGAGTTAGGTAAAGTGTGTTTCTTTACTATGTACTTTTGTAACTTACAATCTGACGGTCACGATATATAGTGATCCGATGGTTCATTCTCTCCTCGGTATTACCGACACTTGATCCATGGCTTAACACCCGATTGGTCCATGATCTCTATTTAAAGAGCATGGAGGGTCATTTGTAGGTTAACTGTTCACGAGAGAAGCTTATGTAAATTTTCATTATTTTATTAACAAATTGCCTGAAATGGCCGCGTTGGCTCAGGCCGTGGACTGTTTCTCTCTTTGAGAGTTTTAACCACGTCAAAAATACTGGTGTATTGATCTGTGATATGTTTGTGAGCGGTGTCCTTTGGTGTTTTGTCTAAGGAACTTACTTTGTAAATTCCTACATGGTATCAGATCTATTTGAGGGCCGCATCCGTTGTCCAAATCTGAAGCCAGTAGAATTGCATCTGACTCTCGTTTCCTAGATCTGTTGTTTCTGACTGCTTTCGGGTCGAGAAGAATGCTTTGTTGTTTTAGGAGCATCTGTTTGCAGTGAGGAACCCCTTTCGTTTCACGCAAAAAGGTTTCTGGTAGCCCTAGCTACGTCATTTTTAAGATCTGGAGGTATACAGTGTTTTTTTGCAGTTTCTAGTTATTTTTCTCTCTGTTTATTATTTCGGTTTATTTAGCTTCTTTTTTATTACCGGATCTATACCTTTCATTTCTGCGCATGCTCTTTACCCTGCGACTCTGTGCGATCTGGGCAAATCAGAAACAGAAAGGAAGGATTTTCTCATGCGTATGCTCTTTTCCCTGCGCCTTAGTGTGATCTCGGAAAATCATAAACATTAAGGAAAATATTTAGTTTCCGGGTAAAGCTAACTTTAAGCCATAAGGTTTGTTTTTTTTGTATGTCCGTGTTGGGTTTTGTGTTTTTGTTTTGTAGGAAGAAAAAGAGCTTTCTCAAGCAAGCACGCAATCCAAAGCTTCAGTGACCAAAAGAAAACAAAGTCCCCCTCCCCTCTCTCTCTCTCTCAAACTTTTTGTATAGCTCACTTGGTTCAAAGCTAATTTATGAGAGTAGAGGTCTTGGGTTCAAATCTCCTTTTTTAAGGGGGCGTTTTTTTTTCATTTCTGCACATTTCCGCATTTTGTCGGCGCCTTCATCAACTTTTTTTCAAAAAGTCATAACTTCTTCATCCGGAAGCCGTTTTCAGAGCTGTTTTTTTTGAACCAGCCTAATTTTTCGAGATCTTTCCATTGGAACACTTAGTTCCAGCATATATAGCTTCAGTTTCTGTTAAAATGGAAAGTCCATGCCAAGTTATTCTTGATAGCATCAACTACTTCCAATGGTGGTCCTACATTGTGGATTTACTTAGAAGTAAAGGTCTTTACCAAATAGTCTCAGGCCAAGAAACCAAGCCGAAAGATGAAGAAAAAGCAGCCAAATGGGAAAATAGGCAAGATCAAGCACGTGGTTTGATAGGGATGTCTATTTCTCCTAATCTTAGATTCCATATTGCAGAACTTGATACTCCTCATGAAGCATTGGAACAAATCACTAAAGTTTTTTGGGATTAAAAATGAAATTAGAGCCCATCAACTTGAAAATGAGTTGCTTACATTGGATCCTAATAATTTTTCTTGCATTGAAGATTTCTTGTCCAAATTCAAGACCCTTAGATATCTCTTGGAAGGTGTTAAGGTTAAGAAAGAGGATAGTAACCTTATTTATTCCATCCTTACTAAGTTGGGACCAGCCTACTCTGTATTTGTTTCCACCTTCCATTCTACAAGGGAAGCTTTCATTTGTCAAGGAAAAAACTACAAGGCCCCTTCCTTTGACTCTTTTTGTGATTCTTTAATAAGAGAACAAGAAAAACTCTTACACCTTGGTCTTCTTAATCTTGGAAACTCTTCCAAGAAAGCGTTAGCCGTCCAGCAGCAACCAAATTTAAAGAATCCTAAGAAGTCATATCCTAAAAAGAATGGTCCTAAACCAAACAAGGGTCCTAAGCAAACTCAGTCTCAAAATGAAAGATCATTTCAGCAAAATGATAGGACCAATAAAAACAAATGGAAGAAGACTGATAGACATTGTAACTTTTGTAATCGAGATGGCCACTTAGAATCTAAATGCTTTAAGAAGATGGAAGCCTTGGAAGCCACAATGAAGAAACATAACATCCATGTGGAGCATTCTTCTACTTCAATTTCAAATTCATCTTCAGGAATGGCACTTTCTGCATGTCGTTGTCAATCATCTCAGTCTAGTTATGCATTAAATGTATCTTCTTCTTCTCATTCTCATGAGTGGCTCATTGATTCTGGAGCTTCTATCACATGGCCAAAAACAAAGCCATGTTTTCTTCTTTAAATGATTGTAACACCAAAAATATATATGTTGGTGATGATAGATCTCTTAGTGTTGTAGGGACTTGAACTGTTCATATAGACAATGGTCAATTTAATGATGTATTATGTGTTCCAACCTTATCCTGCAACCTTCTATCTGTATATCAGATAACTCATTCAGGTGAAGGTAAAATCGTTGAATTTTCAACTCAAGATGTTGTAATTAAGGACCTAAGGGATCCTAGACAGATTTTAGCTACTAGCATTGCTAATGATTCTACATGGTTGTATAAGTTTAACAACTTTGGGTCATCAAATATTACCTCAGTATTTGTTGCTCATAATGATGAAGTGAGCAAACTTTGGCATGAGAAATTTGGTCACTTAAACTATCGCTCCCTTCAGAACCTATGTAAAGAAAATATGGTGACAGGTCTTCCAATGGTATCTTGCAAAGATGGTGTTTGTTCCAGATGTATCCTTGGAAAACATCATCAGGATAGTTTTGCAAAACGTGCCTCTCGGCACGCCTCAACCCCTTTACAGCTTGTGCATAGTGATTTATGTGGTCCACTTCCAGTTATTTCATTCTCTAGCTACAAGTATTTCTTAACTTCCATTGATGATTTCTCCAGACGCACTTGGGTATACTTCTTAAAACTCAGGAGTGAAGTATTTAACATGTTCTTGGCCTTTAAGGCCTTTGTTGAAAAACAATTTAGACATCAAATTCTTAAGCTAAGATCTAATAATGGCGGAGAATATGTTAACAACAAATTCATCAACTTATGCATTGAGAATGGAATTCAAATGCAATATACTGTTCCATATACTACACAACAAAATGGTGTAGTTGAAAGGAAGAATCACACGTTAAAGGAAATGGATAATTGTATGCTTCAATCTAAAGGACTTAGTCTTAATTTTTGGCCAGAAGCAATTAACTATGCAAATTACATAATAAATCACAATGCTACTAAGGCTTTAAAGAATATCACTCCAGAAGAAGCATGGAGCTCAATTAAACCAGATGTAAGTCACTTTCGTGTTTTTGGAAGTGAAGCATGGGCCCCTATTCCAGATGAGAAACATAAAGCTTTAAAACCTAAGAGTGAAAAATGTATTTTTGTTGGATATTCTGAAGATGTCAAAGGATACAAAATTATTCCACTTAAGTCCAAAAATGTTATCATTAGAAGAGATGTAAATTTTGCTGAAAATATATAGGCCTACGAGCCTAGTTCGGTCGATGTGCCATCTCTCTCTATCCCTTCTACTTCTAAAATTTTTTCTTCTTTAGATGATGACAGCGAGGATGACAATCCTCCCCCACCTTCTCAGGATCCTCCTTCGGCTCTTCAACTTCCAAAATGGGTCTGTGCTACTCGGAATGCAGTAGGTGCTCTTGCCGATGATCCTACAGATCAACGACATAGATGTTCTCAGTTCGATAGAGCCTCTTCTTTACTGGCTCAAGCTTCAGCTAATTATGATCCTGACACCTTTGCAGAAGCTTCAAGCCATCCATATTGGGATGCAGCTATGAATGACGAATATCGTTCATTATTGGAAAATGATACATGGGATCTTGTTCCCCTTCCAAAGGGATGAAAACTTGTTAGATGTAAATGGGTTTATAGAACCAAGTATGGACCAGATGGAAAAGTTGAAAAACATAAAGCTTGTCTTGTTGCTAAGGGTTTTTCACAAGTTGAACGCATTGACTATACTGAAATCTTCTCCCCTATTTCCAAAATGAACTCTATCTTCCTTGTTCTTTCCCTTGTTGCCTCTTTCAAATGGGAAGTTCATCAGATGGATGTTGTCTTCTTGCATGGGGACTTGCATGAAGAAATCTATATGGAACAACCTACTAGCTTTATACAAATAGGCTCTATCCTTGTATGTCGGCTTAAGAAATCCCTTTATGGTCTCAAGAAAGTCCCTCGGGCTTGGTATGCCAAAGTGGATAGCTTTCTTTTAGAAATTGGATTTTCTAGGTGTCATTCTGACAATACTATCTACACCAAGAAAGTGGGCAAGTCTCTTATCATTCTTGTTCTTTATGGTGATGATATTATCCTTACTAGTATTGATCCCAACCTTATAAACCATGTGAAGTCCAGCCTTAAAAATAAGTTTGAAATGAAAGACTTAGGACACTTGCATTATTTTCTTGGTCTTCAAGTCTTGCAATCCAAGGAAGGTATTTCCCTTTCCCAGTCCAAGTATGCATGTGATCTTCTACGCCATTTTCACATGGAATACTATAAGTCAACCCTTCTCCCTTTCAGTATGGAGCCAAAAAATTTCAGTCACTTGTACTTCCCCTGAAGTTGATGCTACCATATACTGTCAACTTGTAGGAAAACTTTTGTATCTGACCCATACTCGTCCTGACCTTTCCTTGTTGTTGGCCTTATTTATGGATTAATGCAAAACCCACATGAAAGTCATTGGAATGTAGCTAAAAGAATACTTCGTTATGTTCGAGGTACAGTTCAGTTTGACATTCATTACAGTGCAAAAGCATCTCCTCTATTGGTTGGTTTCACTGATTCTGATTGGGCTGGTGAACCTGATGATCAGAAGTCTATTGCACGTTATGTGTTCACTATTGGTTTAGGACCTATTACATGGGCTTGAAAGAAACAAAGTATCATTTCTCTTTCTTTAGCAGAAACAAAGTATCATGGTGCCGTAGAAGCTAGTAAGAAAGCCCTGTTGCTTCATCAGATCCTGTCAGAGTTTAGGTTTCAGCAACAGCATCCGACTACACTTTGGTGTGATAATCAAAGTTCCATTCAATTATGCAAATATCCAGTACAACATCAGCGCAACAAACACATTGAACTGCACATGCACTTCATCAAATAGCTCATTCACGACCATGTTCTTGAAGTGCAATATTGTTCAACAGATGATCAAGTTGCAAACATCTTTACAAAGGCTCTCACAGAGGTGAAGTTTACTAAACTTCGATTTATGGTTGGATTTCAGGAAGTTTTCACTAAGGGGGTATAGGCTCTAATGCCTACTTCCTTTTCCCATTGTGTCATATTTGTACATCCTTCAATCCTATCCCAAGTTTTTCTTAAGGGGGGATGTTAGGATTTTCTGACACATATAACATAGTTAACTATAACTTGGTCTAGTGTAGAGTTAGGCAAAGTGTGTTTCTTTACTATGTACTTTTGTAACTTACAATTTGATGGTCACAGTATGTAGTGATCTGACGGTTCATTCTCTCCTCGGTATTACTGACACTTGATCTATGGCTTAACACTTGATTGGTCCATGATCTCTATTTAAAGAGCATGGAGGGTCATTT
>APFE030585656.1:59178-87527 GCA_000404065.3 Pinus taeda | reverse complement strand
CCTAGCTGGTTTATTTCCATTTCTGGTTGTAAGCATATTTCAGTATTTTCCATTAATGAAATGAAGTATTATTTCCACTGCATATTTGTGTATATGGTTATCTCTATATTTTGTTGCATTCCTGTTTAAATACGGATCAATGAAGGACATTGAAATAGTCCTAAGAAGGAGTTTCATTTCATGTCCTCTACCTCAGAAGTGTGAAGGTTGTATTAAGGGGGAATGCAATAGCTTGAAACATCATTTGTAGGATGCAGGTGTTCAGAAGCACACACTAAACCAGAGAGTTGTGGAAACTCTAAGAACCTTGAAGAGATTGATGGTGTTCCAAAGGGAGCCACTCCTTCATTTGATTCAGCTCCTCATGAAGGCAATAAAGGTGAAAAAGGCAGGTATAAATGTGGTTCTAAATATATTCCTTTTGATTTTTCAAAGCATGGTAAATTTCCACATAAGCATGGGAAAAGAGTTGCATGTTCCTTTTGTGGTTTGGATAACCATAATGTTTCTAGATGTTGGAAGAGAATGGCCACATATAGGAAATTTTTGAAGGAAAAGAAGCAAGAAGCCAAAGGTCCATTGTACAAGGAAAATCATGCTATCAAGAGGATGCACGTGTTGCACTTACTGCCATAAGCAACGGCATCTTGCTAAAAAGTGTTGGACTCTGAATCCAACAATGCTTCCACCAAAGTTGAAGAAACTGGAGAGAGAAAATGGCAGAAATGGAAAGGAAGATTCCATGAATGATGTGTTTCAAAATGATTTACATGTTGATGCTAATGTGTAGACAAAGTTGCAGGATTTTACCAGGTAGGTGAGTGGAGAAGTTGAGCAGGAGACTCACTTTATTGTTGCAACATTATATTTCGTTTCAGCTTTGAAAGTACAATGTGCTTAAGTGAAATGAAAGATGAAATGCATGCATGAGCTTGATGTGCATGAACACAGGGATGCTGATGATTTCCTTGTATTTGAACATGTATGTGTAATTAACTTGTAGGGTGATTTCTTTGACATGCATGTGATGCAATGTTGACATGGGAGAAGTTAGCTTGGTCTCTTAGATGGAGATAATGATGAAGTGTTTCATCTTTTGAAAAAGAGTCCAAATGGTCTTTTTCTACATGCTTGACTTGAAGGGTCATTTGTTTTAAAGGCATGTTTTGTGGGCTTGTTATATAGTCCATCATTTGTATGCAGATGTAAGACATGGAGGTGTTCACAAGATGTGAAATCTGTTTCTTTTGTTGAAGCAGGAGTTTAGCCCATTGAGTTGTTGTCTGTGTTTCTGTTGTTGTTGACATCTTTTCAAATAGGTACAAATGAAAGTTTTGTGGAGCAGATGTACTTCACATTGGTTTGAGCCACCTTGGATCAATGATCAAGGCAGAGAAGTTCAACTTACCTTCTATGACCATCTTAGTAGGAGTTCTACAGGAAGGCAAGGAGGAAGGTAGTTCTTCCCAGGAAGACTAGCCCATCCAGAAATGGAAGTGGTCAGAGACTTTGGTTCAGAGGCACTATGCAAAAGCAAGTGTATGGAGGCTGAAAAAAAGGGTGAGTCACTCTCATTTACTGTTCATATCAATATATCAGTCTTTTGGAGACCAAAAGTTCTTTAGTGGGAAGGCGTGATCCAAAATGGATTTTGGATAGACTCCTAAGTCTAAGTGTTCTTCATAGAGGAAAATTAAAGTCCAAGGAAGTTCCTGGAAATAGCCTCATGGCAAAGATATTTTCATTCTAAATCTATTGCAACTTGAATGGGAAAAAATGGACTTAGGATGCAGAAGTTATAACAGAAAGAATGTGCCCTTTGTTCTTTACAAAAAGAGGCAAAATCCCATAAAATGGGCAAAAGAACCCTTATAAAGGGAAATCGCATTGGAAAAAGGAAAAAGGCTAGACTTAAGCGGAGGCAGAAGAAATCCCGATCCAAAGATCCGATGTATTGGATTGGAGGTAGGCATGTACGCGATATCGAGACCCTGGACTTGGCGGTTGCGATCATGCGATATGCCGATCTCTGATGATTGGATCAGCGATGGATAGAACCCTTGGGTTGCATGCAAATGTGATATGTGATAGTGATTGTGACGAGAAATCTCAGCCATTGGATCAGAAAAGGAATGGATGGACAAGATTAAATCAGTGATTGACGATTGTTGGAACCGACAGATTTCAGAAGCTCCATTTATAAAATTTGAAATCCTATAAAAGGGATTTTTTTGTGTATTAATGCTTTTTGGTGTAAAAACTGAAATACAAAGGAAAACGCCCGAAAGTGACAAAGTCAAACCCGAAGGGGAATTTAGGCACGATTGATAAAAATTTAAGTTTCGTAAAGGTAGATTTTGGGTGGGCCTCAAGCGGTAAGTGGTATTGGGCTGGCTCCGCCTGATCCCACAGATTAGTCGACTTGTGGCTAGCGGAGGAGAGAGGAAAACCCCCTTTTCAGGTAGGTAACCTCCGTACTCCTAAGCCACCCAAAAATGCATGATGACCGTTGGATCAGAGATCCCGTAGATCGATGGTAGGGATTGCGATAGTAGCCAAAGGCAGACCCGATGGAGTTTTAGGGTGGATTCGATAAGATTTGAAGTTCGATAGAAAGAGCTTTGATGGGCTTTTCAATGTATTTCCCTTATGATTTGGATTTCACCCAATATGCCTATGCGATGCGATATACCACCAAATGGTGGACCAGATAGGGATTTAGGAGCGATTAAATGGAATTTCATGTTCGGATTTCAAGTCTGAGAGTGTATTTCCTAGAATTCTTTGTGTAATGAGATTTTTCCCATTTTCAGTTTTTTTTCCTATGAAACGACCCTGGTTCCTTCTGTAACTATTCTTTATCATCATGTCACACTGCAGTAGGCATTTTTACAGGAAATGATGCATTTTACAGCCACGGAGTTGCAGAGCCAGATGGCCAATCTAGCTGATAAGGAGCAGAGAAGTTGCAAAGCCACAAAGCGATCATGAATTGCAGAGAAATGGCCAGGTAAGCCAAAAAGTTGGGAAAATGCCTCAAAGAGAGCCAGAGAGCACAATTGAGATAGAGGAAGTAGCTAGCGAAAAGCAGGCAGCACAGAGCAGCTGATGGAGTCACTTGAAGGTCAAGTGAAAATTCAGAGCTCTGTAAATTGATAGAGAGCCAAAGTAGCTAGAGACAAAGGGCCAAAGCTAGAGCCAGAGCCAAAAGGCTAGAGCCAGAGCCAAGGGCCAGATCTAGAGCCGAGAGCCAGAGAGAGATCCGAGAGCGAGAAAGCTGAGAGCTTCAAGAACCAGGGATAAAATTGTGTCTAAGCCCATTGTTTCTGTGTAAAATAGTAGGAGTTGAGCCAAGATCTTGTAAAAAGGACTTTGCCATGATCCGAGAGAGCTTGGTCGAGTTGACTAGAGCTCACGAAGACGTAGCCCAAGAGTTTTGGGTGAACTCTAGCCTAAATTGTTGTTCTGTGTGTTTTTTTTATTACTGCATTAGTTATTATTGTATGTATTTACATATCAGCATAAACAATATATTTTAAAGTACATAAATAGTCAACAATAACCATAAGCATACACCTTAATGTCAAGCACTTATTAATTCCACATTGGTTAATCACAGAGACTTGGGAATTTTTAAGCTTTAGAAGTGGGAGAGGTTCTTATAAGTTAGACAAGAAGCATAAGTGCCCCATTTTCAAATCATTTTGTACTCATGTGTTATATGTCTATATGCGGTTGTTATGCATGTATGGTATTGGTTATAGTTATGAATGAATGGTAGGTCAAACATGCCTTATGAAGTCATGGTATGCAATTTAGGTCATCGGGGTGATATTGGTTCATTATGATGCTAATGTGTTGGCTAAGATAGAGCAGAAGATGCAGATCATCATAATGCGGTTGCGACATTAGGCTTTGGGGTAGGAGAAAATTGTCATACATGTATTGTATGTTGACATGCAAGTTTGTAAGTTAAGAAATTTTATATGCATTAGGGTTATATACATTAGGTTTATGTACATGTCTTTTGATGTTATATGCACATGTGTTGGATAGTCAAGAATGATAGTAACCAGTAGTTCTATGCATTTCTATTGTTGTTTTATATTAGATAACCTCATGATTATGTTATATGTTGTTGATGAGTATGATAAGTTAACTTATTGTTGTTATATGCTAGTAACTTGTCAATTAGGATTATTACATTAAGATCTTGATGTTATATGTATCATGCTAAATTGGAAATTCCCATGCAGATGGTTAGGGTTATGACATTTAGGTATAAGCAGGTATATTTGTGATATGGTGTTGTGCTAATCTAGATTGACTTTGCTTATGCTTGAACGATAATTGTGCATGAGTTATGATGTGAAAATTTTATATAGTGACTATTTTCCTCCCATGGGATACATTCAAGTATGAACTTGTTTAGGTCATCTACCTTACACTTCACTATTCGGTTATGATGTATATTTGGTGTTTGAGTGTTTGGTGTCTAGTTGATTTATTTAACATGGCATGTTTGCAAGTTGGTTGAATGTTTGATGAATTTCATAATATGAGTATGTGTTCCAATGATCTTGTTTTAATATGATTGTACTAATACATATGTGTTGAGACAATTGATATTTACTTGAGTGTAATAGGTGAAAGTTGTAGCATTATGTCTTATGACTATGAGTTTATTATGGGTATTACATGTGTTAGATTCAATATTTGCATACTTCCATCAGTGATCAAAACTCCTCTTTTTATATTATATTATGGTCCCACTCAGAAATTTTTGTCATTCCACTAGGTTGTCAAGAAAAAATTTGGTCACTAAAGGTTGAATTAGGGTTTCCTTTACTCCTTTTAGAAATTTACCCCTTGTTGGCTCATTTCAACCTTGCTAAGTATCCACTGTCCATAAATTTAATGACATCATGCCATCACATCAGTGATGCAATCTTGAAATTCAATCCTTCAAGGTCTCATTAGGTCTCTTAGAGTTTTTCAAGGTTTCATTAGGTCATTAGGGTTTCCAAGGTTCTAATAAAACTCCATTCCATTGCATAAGACCAATGAGTAAAGGGTGATCAAATAACATCTCTTCACCATGTGAAGATGATTTGTAAATATAAATGATTATTTCATCATGTAATTTTATGTTCACTATATGTAACAAGTATTGTTCCTAAGCTACCAACTCAATCTCTATATGCCAACTTCTTTAAAGAAAATTCAAATTAAAAGAGTTCTCAAAGGCCATCAAAAGATCAATTTGTCAAAGGAAATAGTCAAGTGAAAGGGTAATGTTTCAAAAATTTAAGTGAATGCCAAAGGGAGTTGTCTTCTCTCAAGGGTGTTGAAATCATCATCTTCCATAAGCACTAAACCCTAATTCCTATCCCACTAAGCTAGGGTTGGCTATGGAATCAAAGACATTTGAGCAGAGGAGGAATAAGGGAGGTCATTTCAGCAAGTATGAGGCCATTCCAACTCATAAACATCATGTCTTCATCATTTTTCAAGAAGTCATTCCAAGGGACATATCATTTGCTACACATAGGGCCGGTTTTTATTCAAGGTATGTTTCCAACAAAACATATATGAATTTTACAAAACTGAGAGAGGATTTTTTCCACAATAGGATGAAAAACTTGCTTCAGGTTTTTACACAAGTGCTATTGTTTTAGAGAAATGCCAAAAATAGAGCTTCTATAAGAGAGTTGCTACACTTCTGGGAAAATTAATTTTTCTACTAGCTAGAGTGTCCAAATGACTTGCTTGATGAGTCAAATTATAACTATATAGAAATATATTTCCAATTAGCTATCATGAGCTCAATTTGGAGTTGAGGAAGAACTCCAAAAGTTTCCTGCAAGAGCACACTTAATTTTTGCACCCTCATTCTGCACTTTTTGACCAGTCTTGGACGAATTGATTTTTCAGGGGCTATATTTGGTCATTTCCAGTGCTTGATAGGTCCATTGTGTAGCCAAGAGAGGTATATTTCCAATGAGATATCATGGTATCAATTTGGAATTTGCGAAGGCACTCAAAATTTGGTTTGAATATGGAGTTGTGCACTTCTTTCTGACACTACACACTTGCCCAGAATTCAGAAACATGGGGATGTTACACACTTTTTTGGGGCATTTTTTGAACAAATGGAGACCATCATTGGATTCATGATGACAAATACATTTAAGAAAATAATTTTTCAGCCTTAGTTTGCAAAACTAGCAGGTGAAAAGGGAAAAAACAAGCAAAAAACCATGTTTCTACCTCATTTTTGGCCCAAGTGCTGCTCATTTGACCAATATTGGCAGAATGAAGTTTTGGAAGGTTAAATCAGGTCCATTTTGGAAAAGTAAGGCATATTTGGAAACTAGATAGGACAAGATTTCCAATGAGCTATCGTGGGCTCAATTTGGACACTGGGAAAATAGTCAAATTCAATTTGCAACATGGAGGGTGCACATGACACTGTGAGGGCACAATTGATAGAAAGATGGCACACTTGACAATTTGCCTGATTTTTCACTATTTTTCTCCGGTTTCTTTGGGAATTAACTTTTTACTGATGTAATTGATATTTTAAATGTAAGTATGGTCTTTTTACTATTACCTAGGAGTAAATAAATTAGGTAAATAGACTTCATCAAGTCAAATGAATAAGTTTCAATGTAATTAGGGATGAGTCACTTTGACCACCCTACACTCTAGCTATTAGTTCAGATTTTGGTGCAACTATGCCTCCTCTCATGGATTCAACCATTGAGGTTTGGAGGAGTTTGTTTTGATGTATATATCTTCCCTTTCTTCACTTTTTTAGAGGTTGGACTCAGTTGGATGTTGTACTAGTGATTAGAAAAGCTATTGTATCATATTTTGGTCAGTTTTAATAGATGAGTTATAACTATTTAGGTGGGATTCCTGTGGCATGGTATTTTGATATTGTTTCTTCTTCAATAACATGTGTGTGAATGTTTTGTATCTTCCATGATCTATTTCACTTCTAAATATGTTTGATTTTCAAGGGTGATAAGATGAATTCATCTTCTATGATCTATTTTGGGAAAATCATCATAATTTGTGTCATTTCCTCAGTTTAAAAAGAATTCATGGTTTCCATGTTCGTTTTAGCACCTCATTAGTCTAAACCATTCCATCAATATACTAAAAAGTTTTAAAGTAACTTTCCTACCTTGCCCCATTAGACGTCTGCAATTTTGATTCTCTTTTTCCCTACCCTAGTTCACTCTCTGAAATAATTCACTCATCCAATGACTACCGCAATCAAATCAAATCAAAACCCTGAGCTACTATATCTAGCCTAAAACCTGAACCCATCTAGCCTTCTTGGCTGTGATCCTTTGGAGAGAGCCCTCTTCGGCTTGGTAGTGGTAGCTACCAAGTCAAAAGATTGGTATGTGGTTACCTCAGCTGGACTCTTCCTGATGAGCGCCAATATTGCAACAAGGATGCTGCAACTCCTAGGCTACCAGCTTACTTATCAACCCAGGGTTCGTACAAAATTGGAGGTGACAGTGCTATATGCAGAAGTAAAAGTGAAGGTCCTGCCTATTGTCACTGTTCATGTAGTGAAAGACCCCATGTGTTCCAAGCTAGACTTCTATAGAGTCAGAGGAAGATTGATTCTTTGATGGAAGAAGAGAAAATCTATTCTAAGAGAGCTACTCTACTGCAGCAATGATGAAAACAACATGTAATGCTAAATCACACCACATCCTAATTAACCATTTAAACAACTATGTTAAGTAAAATTTGTAAATCAACACTAACCTAAAGTTGCTATCTAAGTTATAGAAGTAAAGAGCATCAAATCATACTAATGTGTAAGTAAGGAAACTAAACTAAAGTTGTTTTCACTATTTTGGTATTTTTTGTGTAAATATTTATTTATTAATACAAAAGTGCAATTTTTGAGTTTGTGTGGTGTGTATTGGGAAATTGAATTATGAAATGTGTGTGGATTAGAGTAATATAAGTGTGCAAGGAATTCAAAGATAATTCCAAAGAGAGGACAGTGCTCAGAGGAGTATTGCGGGGATCAGACAGTGTTGGAGTCTGATTGAATAATCGAATCAAAGCTCAGGAGTGGAAATGTTTAAATAATACACAGAACAAAGTTCAGGAAGGAGTCAAGCGGAAGAGCAATTGAAGATCAAAATCAGTGGAAGGAAGACGTAATGAAGAAACAATGCACAAGAATCTTGAGATTAGTTGGATCAACGAACAAGATTAACAAAAGATGAGTGACGGAGATCTTATCATAGGAGATTACGTTAATAAATGGATGGATCACATCAAGTCACATGTCGACAGAAGGTTAGAAAACATCCAGAAATGATGGAGCAGTCTTCATAGGTGGTAAGCAGTATCTCGTGTGCCCTAAGACCTGTAAGCAGAATTTCTAAATTTCATACAATTAGCCTAAATGGGTGACACGTAGCATGGGAAAACCACTTTTCTCATGCGATCTTGGTTAGATATTGGTCGTTCAAGACTTCATTTGAGATTGCATGATAGTGATTGGATCATGTGGGATTGATAAACCGTGCAGATCATACAAGCTAATTGGTGAGCGGGTGACATGATGAAGCAGTCTTCATAGATGGTAAGTAGTATCTCGTGTGTCCTAAAATCTATAAGCAGAATTCCTAAATCTCACACGATTAGCCTAAGTGGGTGACACGTAGTGCAGGAAAATCACTTTTATCGTGCACTCGTGGTCAGATATCGGTTGTGCAAGACTTCACGCAAGATTGTGTGATAGCCATTGGATCATGCGAGAATGATCAATGGTGGAGATCGGCCAAGATACTTGGCAAGCAGGTGACGTGATAGCCATTGGATCAAGTGAAACAAATCAACGGTGGAGATTTGGAGCAACTAAAGTCAAACATTGAAATGAATACATTAGTTATGTGACACACGATTGATGGTGATTGGTTAGGTTCATTGTGGATCGGACGGTAAGGAAATCCACAGGTATAATCTGATTAAGATGTGATTTATTAGCTTCCGCATATATTATGCATGAATAAAGTGCTGATGGAAATGAGAATATGAGTGAGATCTTATTATAGAAAGAGAGTGATGGGAAAAGATGATGATGCTTTGAACCAAGTACTGAATCAAGACAAGAAACTCCAAAGCTAATGCAAGAATAAGAAATCTGTGTTTTTGGGGTTGCTAAAGGGTATCTTACTCAAGTCATGGTCCTAGAGGGAGGAGGTGAGGTTGAGACACCTGCTGACAACCTTATGGGGATCTTTTTCTCCTTGCTAAATTGCAAATTTAAATAAGGCACAAATGGAAGCAAACTAAAACACAACCAATCTACTCTACACTATTGTAATGGAAATGCCGCTACTTAAGAAAATGAATTATTAAAATGTGAATCTATGCTAGCATACATGTACAATAAAGAGGAGCCTCGGTTGCTAGGGGTGGGGCCTAACCGAAGAGCTTCAACCCTCTGAGTTAAATTAGTGCTAGCTCAAAACAAAACTCATTGTTATTATCAAAACCATGGATTACATCAAAAACTGTCACACGTCTTGCAACTCGAAAATAGAGTAGAGTTTTACAATAAAAAATATGAATCCTATTGAGGTCCTAGGCCTCTCTACTTATACATCTAAAGTATCCAATGACTTCCTTAAAATTAGGGAGGCTCGGATCCCAAACTCGATATAAACTAGTGCTTTGACATTCACTTGCTCAACTGCCTTCTAGTCCTCTTGATTTGGCTATTTGCACTCCGAGATGACGGAGGAATATTCGAATGGAGGGGTAGTAAATGAGGAGGATTTACCTCCTATAATTCCTCTCCCTTGTCCCATTCGATTTTTGACCAGGGTATTTGCCAAACTTCCTCGCTTTTATCCTTTAATCCTGCATTAAATGCACATTAGACCACAAAGTGAAATATCCAACTCTAATTCATCTCATAAACAAAATATAATCAAAAGTATGCAATAAGTTGTGAGAATAGTTGGTTTGACTAAGTTGAAAGGTGAATTAAGGCCCATATAATTACCCAATGATGAGGCTCATCATCACCCCTATTGAAAGTGTTACTCATCCTCTGAGAAACTTAGTCAATGTCCGTGTCCTTCATGGCTTCGGCAGCCTCTCTAACATCCCATGCCTCTATTTTGGTCTCTTCTTCTTGTTCATAGAAGCCTGCTTTCCTTTCTACTTCTTTCCACTGCCTCTTTTCATCTTCTTCTTTTCTCCCTTCTAGCATCCCTAGGAGTAGTGGTGGACTGAGTTTTAGGCCTATCCAATTGACCTTCAACCTTTGCATTGATTACTTATACATAAGTGTCCTATTGAGTTCCTCTATTAACCTTTGAGGGGAGTGATATTCTCTGATCTTCAAGCTGTGTGGTAGTGTGTTCCATCTCCTTAAGTAGGCATGTATACTATCATCTCCTAGCAGCCTAAACATATCCTCAAAATGTGAAATTGCTTGCTCTTGGGAAGCAAGATATCTAGGCGCCAGTTGAGGATCATTTGCAACTAGATTATGGGTGTTGATTAGGGCCATGGGATTTGATTGTTTGGCTTTGATGAAAAGAGGTTCATTTTTCTCTCTGGCCAATATTCTTTTCATATTTGCAGCCATTCACTCCTGATTTTTCATCCATGATTGCAAATCCATTAATTATAGATCTCCTAGCTCAGCATTAGGATCCCAAACATTCATGTCTATGAGGGCCATGTTGTGCAAGTAAAACTCAGCCATTTTGGCCCTATCCTCTATTGTACTTTGATCATAAAGACCAATAAACTACTTGTAGTCCTGAAATGGCATGGTGCCCCTTTTTGCTAGTGTTTTAATATGAAATTGTAGCTATTGTTCTCTGAGGTAAAGAGCATAGGATTTAGCTGGAATCCTACACTGGATGGCCTCCAAGGAGAGGCTGGCCATACATGCTAGTTGGTTTTCCCTTTCTTGCAGTTGTCCTCTCAGCCATGCATTTTCCCTCTCAAGTTGATCTCTCGTTATTTCTTCTCTGTCCCTTAGTGTAATGGACTCTTCAATGTCAATAGGGATTTTTGTTGATATTTTTGGCTCCCCTTGTTTGATTCTTGAGCTCTTTATTGTTCTGAAATATAGAGGGTTTTGCCTCCTCCTTTTCCCTTTTTGCTTGATTGGGGTGCTGAGAGCAGTGAGGGCAGCTGTTGCCTCCTTCTCATGGGCCTCTGGAGACACCCTAGGTGAATCCTCCTTGCGTTCTTCCCCTTGTGTTTCAATGCCTTCTTCCTTTCTATTTTTCTTATCTTCTTCCTCTTGTTGTTATTTCTCATCTCGATCAGTTTCTTCCTTCGTTTCCTCCTCCGTTTTAGCATCATTTTACTTCTCTTGTCCCCCTTATTCTTCTGCTTCATCATGTTCCTCTGTATTAGTTTTTTCTTCATCCATCTCATCCCCATCTAGCTCTATGTGTCCTTCTTCTTGTTTTTCCTCCTTCTTACTGACAGAAGGACTAACATCATAGGTGAGGGTTTTGATTTCATCCTCTGTTGGTAAGTCTCTGAAGACTGACCATGTTATAGGGATCTTGAGGTTTGGAGGGCATCCTCATTGAGGATCTTCATCAACCCATGGTGAGCCAATTGTTGGTAATTTCCTTCCTTTACTTTGTTACTAGAGTCTATGAGTGATTGCATCAAGAAAAAGGGTATGTTGAGTCTTTGGTGAATTGGTGTTTCTTCCCCAAATCCTAATTCTTCAAGCATCCTAAAATCGTATCCATAAACAACATTGTATCTACCCTCACATGAGATATATTTAATGAGTTGGTAACCTACTTCACTCCATCGATATGGAAGACTATCCCTCCTTACTCCATTTTTATCCTCTATGGGTTCTTCACCTTCTAAAAAGAATTCCATTTTTGCTACCTGACCGTCTGCTTTGTCATCTTTTCTCCATGGAATTCCTAGGGGAGGTGTGGTGGCCACCTTTTCACTTATAAACCAACTACCTCGTAACCCTTACAACTTTTGATCAAATAATGCATATGAGTGAGTGAGTGGGATACTTACTTGTGGTCTCGATTCCATGCTACACTTGGTGAAGATCAAAAGTGTTGCATTGTTTATTTGCTGCATGGTCATTCTTCTTCCTTTTCTGCTGTCTGCTGATGATTTCATAATTGGCAGAAACTGAGTTCTTTTTTTTTTTGAATGGTGAGTGCAGGGATGATGGTAATGGATGAGGAGAGGGGTTAGATCATGTTTAGAATGAACTTTGGGACCTAACCAACCTACCATTCACCCTTGGTTTGCTTCCTGTGGGTTTTCAAAGCCATTGTAATTCCTATAGGATCATCCTGTAGAAAACACAATCTTCACCTAAATTGAAGCAATGAAGTGAAAAAACAATGGAATTGATGGAGGGCTTCATGGTAAGGAGTGGAGGAGATGAATATATGTGAGGTACAGTTCCCTTTGGATCTTAACTTTTCTCCTTGATTGTCTTTCTCGCCCACCTGCAAATAGCAATTATGTCTTTTTTTCTCTCTCTCTCTTTTTTTGTTTTAAACACCTAGGCTGCCTCAGAGAGGTTTTCACCCTAGATGTTTGCCCTGAGTGCCTTAAGGAAGCTTTTCACCCATGGATCTTCTTATTCTTTTTTCCCTTTTTTCTTTCATCGTTGGGCTACCTCTTGAAGTTTTCAACCCAAAGATGGGACTCAAGCACCTCATGGAGGCTTTCACTTGAATCCTTATTCTTTTTTCTCTTTTTTTAGTGACCTGATGAGGGAGGATCTGGAACTTGCTCCACCATCATCACTGTCTTATTGATATTTTCAATGAACCCTTGGTTTGATAAAGGCCTCTTGTACATTTTCAATCAGTGTCCATTAAGAAGCAATGGAATGGCTTCTTCATCTATAGTTTTGATTTGCATTGAACCATTATCATGGCATTTTTCCACCACATAAGGTTTGAGCCATCTTGTCCTTAGCTTGCCCTTGAAGTCTTTATACCTAGAATCATATAAAAATGCCTAATCGCCCTCTTGAAATTGCTTCTCCTTAATATGTCTATCATGCTAGATCTTCCTTTGAAGTTTAACTATCAATGTATGTAGGAGGGCCTGCATTCTAAATTCATCCAAGCCATTCAAATGGAACAATATTTCTTTCTGTGCATAACTGAGATCCAAATCTAGTTGGGTTGCCATCCTCAATGTGTTATATTCAAACACAATGGACAACAAAGCCTTTTTCCCATAGACCAGCTCATAGGGTGTAAATCCAATGGTAGTCATCCATGTTGTATTATAGGCCCAAGTGGCCTCAACTAGTCTCTCTGCTCAATCCTTCATGTTGCTACTCACTGCCTTGGATAATATGCTCTCTAATGCCCTGTTGGTCACGTCCACTTACCCATTAGTTTGTGGATGATAAAGAGTGGAGGTCCTATGCTTGATTTTGTGATGGCTGAGTAGTTCTTCAATCATGTTGGAGGTAAACTAGCTGCCTTGGTCTATGACTAGCTCTCTAGGGTACCCAAATTTGTAGAATACATTCTCCCTTAGGAGCTCATCCACCTTCTCTTCTGTTGCTGCCTTAATCGCCTTGGTTTCAGCCCACTTAGTCAAATAATCAGTGCGCACAATAACGTAATGTTTTTTCTTTGAAGTAGGGTTTATAGGCCCAATGAAGTCCATGCCCCACTTGTCAAATGGCTCAAAAGTCACTTGAGGTTGTAGGGACATTTCATCTCTTGGAGTAGGCTTTCCCATCCTATGGCGCTGATCACATTGACTAATGTATGTTTTCACATCTTGATGAAGAGTGCACTAATAATAGCCTGCTTGTAACACTTTGAATGTTGTCCTCTTTGCTGCGAAGTGACCTCCACAAGGCCCATCATGATAGGTCAAAAGGAGGTCAAAAAATTCCTCTCCCCTTACACACCTTCTCAAGATTTTATCTGGGCCAAGTTTAAAAAGATTGCCCCCAATCCAGGTGAAGGGGGTACTTTTCCTTACTATCTTGCTCTTTTCTTTGGAGGGAAAGTTTGGTGGGAACTGTGTTGATACCAAATAGTTTGCTATATCAGTAAACCATGGCAAGAGAACTGAAATATCAAACAAATGCTCATCTAGTAACTGGTCATCCACCATTCCTTCTTCACCTACAGGTAGATTCATCCTAGATAGAAAGTCTGCAACAACATTTTCCTTACCAAGCTTATCAACAATAGTTAGATCAAACTATTGTAAGAAAAGAAACCATATTATAATTCTAGCATTCACATCTGGTTTGTTCATTAAATATTTGATTACAGCATGGTCAACATGCACGAATGTTTGGTAGCCAACCAGGAGTTCCTTTTCGATCACAGTATAATTTAGCTCAACCTTTGGCAGGTTCTTACTGATAAAAGCTTAGGGAAATTTCTCCTCTACCTAACCTAAAGTTTCTCCTATGGCTTTGCGTGAAGCATCAACATGAATATGAAAAGGGAGGGTGCAATTTGGGCCTCGAAGAATTGGTGCAGTGGTTAACTTACCCTTTAAAATGTCTAAGGCCTCTTAAAAGCTTTTTGACAATACAAACTCAGAATCTTTGGCCAACAACCCAAATAAAGGAGAGGAAAACTTACTGAAGTCCTTTCTGAACCTTCGGTAGTATCCAACTAACCCCAAGAAACTCCTGACATCCCTCTGCTTTTGTGAAGGTGGGAAACTTTGGATGATTGCTATTTTGTTCAGGTACACCTACAGTCCTTGCCAAGATATTGAATGACCTAGCATGGTCCCTTCAGTCATTAAGAATTCACATTTTTCCAGATTGAGAGATAGGTTCATTTCAATGCATTTGTGCATACTTTTCCTAGGTTAGTCAGGGCTTCTTGAAAATCACAGCCATAAGGTGTAAAATCATCCATATAAATTTCAACCACATCATGTACTAATTTAGCGAAAATACTCAAGATTTCTCTCTAGAAGGTGCTAGGAGAATTTCATAGGCCAAAAGGAAGGACCCTATAGGAAAAAGTACCCTAAGGACAGGTGAATGTGGTCTTATCGTAGTCTTTTGGGTAGATTTGGATTTGGTTGTATCGACTGAATCCATCTAGGAAAGAAAAAAACTTTTTCCCTGTCATGCCATTTAGCACTTTGTCAATGAAAGGTAGGGGAAAATGATCCTTCTTTGTGGCTTTGCTAAACTCCATGTAATTGACACAAATCCTCCACTTACCATTTTTCTTAGGAACTAACACTAAAGGAGAGACCCACTCACTGTTAGAGATAGGGTAAATGAATCTTGCATCTAGCAGTTTTTGCAGTTCTTATTTGACTATATCTTTAAGAGCGGGATTCATCCTCATTTTTGGTTGTCGGACTGACTTGCAACCTTATTTGATGTTTATGTGGTGAGTACACACTGAGGGGTGTACTCCCTTCATTTCTTTGTAACCCTAAGCAAAAGCTTCTAGATTTTCCCTCAGCATGTTGCATAGCTTTTCCTCTTCGAGAGTAGAAAGAGATGGATTAAGTTTCAAAGTTTTCTCTGGGCCGAATTCTGTGTTTTTGACATAGAGTGGGTTGGAATCGATCAAGCATAAGTCAATTGGATGATTGTTCTGGGTTTCCCTTACTTCTTCTTCTAATAGTAATGAACTAGGAGTTGGACTTTGGAGCAAGTGTTCAATTAAGTCATCCTCATCTTGCTGTCCTCCTCCTATGGTTGTTTCGAAAGCATAAAGTTGGGTGCAATAAACCTCATCTTCTTCCTCCTCCAACCATAAAGGTAAATCATGCTCTAGACAAGGTTGAGAAGGATGGTATAGGACTAACTATTTGGACATATGCCCATTCTTGATGGTCATATTCCCAACTTTGCAGCTAATGTAAGCATCGGCTGTGGCCAACCATGGCCTCCCAAGGATGAGAGGGTAACTAGTAAGCTTAGCCTTAGGCTTGAGAACTAGAACATCCGCAGTGTACTCCTAGGAGTCAATGGAGAACATCACGTCCTCCACAATTCCCTCAGGGGTGACTGTGGAACGGTCTGCAAGTTGCAGAACTATTGTGGTCTTCCTCAATGACCCTTAGAGGTTGAGCTTAAGCATGGTGTCCTTGGTCATCACATTAATGGCATCCCTAAGATCAATCAGAGTGTGTGGGACGATGGTGCCATTGACGTGCAGATCTACTACAGGGCTTCCAGGGTCCAAATATTTTAGACATATTACCTTCCCCAACATTAAGTCAAATAGATGCCCAATGACATTAATGGTAGGGACATCCCTTTTTCTTCTTCCTGGATGCTTGAAGCCCTTCTCCTTAATCAACTTATTTTAAATGGGGACATATTTATTGCCTAGAGAAGGTGGATCTTTACAAATTTTTTTCAATTCTGCCAGAAATTTAGTTTCTTCTAGGGTAGGCTGGAGTGGTTGTGCTAATCTCTCGGGAAAGGGTGGATTTACTTTAAGGTTGCTTTCCTCTCTTTCTTCCTCAACTTCCCCATGTGGAGAGGGAGGTTGGTTATGTGGGAGAATTCTCCCAGATCTTAGGTTGATCTCCTAGATTTCTATAGCATAAGCTAGGTATGATGTCGCTCCATTGTATACCTGTTGAGCTTACCTATTGTTCGGGTTTGGATTTGGCTGGGAAGGCATCTAAGGTTGCTTGGGTGGAGCAGAGTGTAGGAGTTGTGGTTGGGTAGGTGGTGGAGGCATTAGAGCTGGATCATTATTGTATTGGGGCCTCCACCCCTAGAGTAGGGTATTCCATTGAGGTTGTGGCAAAACGTAAGATTGGAATGACTAGCTGGATGGTTGGGAATGATACTGAGATGCGTAGGACCAAGGAGGGGGTGTAAACCATGAAGGATGAGTAGGGGGTCCTTAAGAAGGTATAGACATGGTTTTGTTGGGGTTGTAATATGCATGGGATGACCCTTGCATACCCTTCTGGTATGGTCTAAGCCTAGGAGGTCTCCTTTGGTTGATGTAGCAAAGCTTCTTAGTGACCCCTTTAGCTCCTTTACATACAACTTTGAGTCTGGGTAAAGAAAGGACTTGTCTTTGGAGTAGTTTTCTTCATAGACCAAGCAAATATCAATGTAGTTCGATGGAAATTCATTTCTAGGATGCTTCTTGGTGCACCTAGGACAAAAGATGGCCAGGGATCTCTCTGCTTTCTCTTGCTTCATTTTGATGTTCATGGTATCCAATTATAATGCAAGGGTTTGAAGTATCCTACTTTTGAAATCGTCCAGCATATTTCCAATTTCACCCTTGATGGATGAGTCGGAAGATGATGTACTGGCCATAGGTTGACTACTCCTACCCTTTTTCCTGGCTATCCTAGAATGGTTTCTAAATACAGTATTGATATCCTCATAGGGTAACTGGTAGATATCTCCTCCTGCTAATAAATGTAAGGTATCCAAAAGATCTTCACTTACTCCTTTGAGTAGGACCAACTTTATTGACTCGGGGTCAAGTGCGTACCTGGCCCTTCTGTAACTGAGTTGGAATCTTTCTTTGTAGTCTTCTAAGGATTCATCGTGGCCCATGGTCATCCTGAAATTTTTTTTTTAGTATCCTTTGACCTACAGTAGCCCTGATATTTTTGGTTAAAAGCCTATTGCATCTGAGCCCAAGTTGTGATGCTACATCCAGGTAAAGCCATGAACTAGTGGAATGCTGCACCCTTGAGGGTAGATGGAAATAGTTTTAAATTTTTTCTCATCATATGTATAGTCATAGGTTTGACATATAACAAAAAACTCAAATAAGAAAGTGTCGGGGTCCTCTATGGTTAGGCCATGGAAATGAGGTAGGGCAGAGGGGCTTATATTCTTGATCTTAGTGTCCCCATTGGTTTCCCTGATGGGGAAGGCACCCTCAACTCTCTCTCTATTCCCTTTGTCATTTTAGTTTCCAGCCATTGGTTCAGTAGGAATGGGTTCCTCTTCTTCTTCTTCCCTGTAGGTTCTTCAAATATGTCAGGTTGCTCACCTAAAGGTTCCTCTAGTTCACAACCACCAAAGAAGAGAGGAGGTTGGTTGTTGGATGCAGTGGGGTAATTGGAAAAAATTTCCATAAATTGTCCCTATTCCTACGAGTCATGAAAGAAAATGTATTTGGGTTGGCTTTTATAAGATTCTTTTAACATGGAAAGTACTTTGCATAAATGAAATTGATGATTGAATGAAAACTACAGATAGAAAGAAACTACTTGTCGAATTTAAATTCTACTTGCAGAATGGAAAGGGAAGAAGATAATGACAACTGAAAGAAAGGAAGCTACTAGATTACTTTTGCAGAAATAAACTAATGGCAGAAAGTTGGAGACTATAATTAGAATAAAAGAAAACAATACTCACATTCTACTCAGACGCCTCCCTGGCATTGGCACCAAAAAGTGATGAGCTCTAGTATTGCAGAAAGGATGTTGCAACCCTTGGGCTACCAACTTTACTTATCAACCCAGGGTTCGTAAAAAATTGGAGGTGACATTGCTATAGTCACAAGTAGTAAAAGTGAAGGTCCTGCTTGTTGTCACTGTGCATCTGGCGAGAGACCCCAGGGGTTCCAATCCAAACTTCTATAAAGTTAGAAGAAGCTTGATTCTTTGATGGAAGAAGAGAAAATCTATTCTAAGAGAGCTACTCTACTACAGTAATGAAGAAAACAACATGTAATGCTAAATCACACCATATCCTAATTAACCATTTAAATAGCTATGATAAGAAGAATTGTTAAATCAACATTAACCTAATGATGCTATCTAAGTTACAGAAGTAAAGTGCATCAAACCATACTAATGTGTAAGCAAGGAAACTAAACTAAATCCGTTTTCACTTTTTTGGTCTTTTTTGTGTAAATATTTATTTATTACTACATAAGTGTGATTTCTGAATTTGTGTGGTGTGTATTAAGAAATTGAATTATGAACTGTGTTTGGATTAGAGTAATATAAGTGTGTAGGGAATTCAAAGAGAATCCAAGAGAGAGGACAGTGCTTAGAGGAGTATTGTGATGATTAGATAGTGTTGGAGTCTCATTGAATATCCGAATCAAAGCTTAGGAGTGGAAACGTTTAAATAATATGTAGAACAAAGTTCAGGAAGGAGTTAAGCAAAAGAGTAATTGAAGATCGAAATCAGTGGAAGGAAGACATAATGAAGCAGCGATGCATAGGAACTATTAGATTAGTCGGATCAATGGATAGGTTTAACAGAAGATGAGCGACGAAGATCTTATCGAAGGAGATTATATTAATAAATGGATGGATCACATGAAGTCACGTGTCCACAGAAGGGTGGAAAATGTCCAGAAATGATGGAGTGGTCTTCATAGGTTGTAAGCAGTATCTCGTGCAAACTAAGAGCTGTAAGCGGAATTCCTAAATTTCATGCAATTAGCCTACGTGGGTGACAAGTAACACAGGAAAACCAATTTTCTCACGCACTCTCAGTTGGATATTGGTTGTGCAAGACTTCACGCAAGATTGCATGATAGTTGTTGGATCATATGGGATTGATCAACAATTGAGATCGAACAAGCTAGTTGGAAAGTGGGTGACATGATGGAGCCGTCTTCATAGGTGGTACGCAGTATCTTGCATGCCCTAAAAGATCTAAGTGGAATTCCTAAATTTCACACGATTAGCCTAAGTGGGTGACACGTAGCACGAGAAAACCACTTTTCTCGTGTGCTCTCGGTTGGATATCAATTGTACAAGACTTCACACGAGATTGCGTGATAGCCGTTGGATCATGCAGATTGATCAATGGTGGAGATCGATAAAGATAGTTGGCGAGCGGGTGATGTGATAGCCATTGGATCAGGCAAAACAGATCAACGATGGAGATTGGGAGCACCTAAAGTCAAATGTTGAAATGAATACATCAGTTATGCGAAACACAGTTGACAGTGATTGATCAGGTTCGTTGTGGATCGAGTGGTAAGGAAATCCATGGGTATAATCTAATTAAGATGTGATTTATTAGCTTCCACATATATTATGCATGAATAAAATGCTGAAGGAAATGAGAATATGAGTGAGATCTTATTAAAGAAAGAGATTGATGGGAAAAGTTGATGATGAATTGAACCAAGTACTGAATCAAGACAACAAACTCCAAATCTCATGCAATAACAAGAAATCTGTGTTTTTGGGGTTGCTGAAGGGTCTCTTCCTCAAGTCATGGTCCCAAAGGGAGGAGGTGAGGCCGATACACCTACTGACAACCTTGTGGGGATTTTTTTCCTTGCTAACTTGCTAATTGAGAGAAGGCACAAATGGAAGCAAACTAAAACACAACCAATCTACTCTACACTACTGTAATGGAAATGCTGCTACTTAAGCAGCGAATGAACAATTAAATCGTGAATCTATGTAGAATACATGTACAATAAAGAGGAGCCTTAGCTACTGGGGTTGGGCCCTAAGCCAAGAGCTTCAACCCTCTTAGTTAACTCAGTGCTGGCTCAAAACAAAACTCATTCTTGTTATCAAAACCATGGATTACATAAAAAACTATCACACGTGTTGCAACTCGAAAATAAAGTAGAGTTTTACAATAAAAAATTTGAACCCTATTGAGGTCTTAGACCTCTCTACTTATACATCCGACGTCTCCAATGACTTCCTTAAAATTAGGGAGGCTCGGCTCCCAACTTGAGATAAACTAGTGCTTTGACTTTCAATTGCTCAGTTGCCTTCTAGTACTCATGATTTGGTTGTTTGCACTTTGAGATGATGGAGGAATATTCTAATGGAGGGGTAGTAAATCAGGAGGATTTACCTCCTATAATTCCTCTCCCTTGTCCCATTCGAGTTTTAACCAAGGTCTTTGCAAAAATTCCTTTCTTTTATCCTTTAATCCTACATTAAATGCACATTAGACCACAAAGCAAAATATCCAACTCTAACTCATCTCATGAACAAAATATAATCAAAAGTATGCAATAACATGTGAGAATAGTTGGTTTGACTAAGATAGGAGGTGAATTAAGGCCCATATAACTGCCCAATGATGATTCTCATCACTTCCTTAACCTTGGAGATCTAGAGGAGTGATAACAACATGATTGTTAGTCTTGGTAAAAGTTGATTTCAAATTGATAGATATGATTGTTCTAATATTTGGAACATGTGGTTGACATGTGTGAGGAGTTGCAAGGTAACATGCTTGGTATTAGCATGACAAGGTAATAGTTGATATGTTTATATAACTAACAGTTGGGTGGTATGACAACACAGATTAACCCTCAATTCCAACAAGGTGAAAAGGTAAAAAGAAGGAGTTGGACAAGAATTCCTTTGGCTAGGTTTGGAAACCCTAATTCCAAATGAATGAGTGCTTTGCATACATGAAGTCTTCTTAACCTTGTCTTTGTTTGACACAATGAGGATATATGCTATATTCATGAACATGTACTTGAGAGGTATATTAGCTAGTCTCTAGTTACAGGTGGATCTATCAAGGGAATTGGATCTCCTTGAGAGATGGCATGGACATGTTCAGTTACAAGGCAATGTACTTGGCATAAAAATATAAGGTAACTGGTGTATTGTTATGTTTATTTATGCATTAACAATTATGTGTGGATGACAACATGATGCAGGGAGCTACATGGTAAATAGATTGCCATGAAATCTTAAAGAAGGCATAGGTTGAGCTTTCCTTAGAAGCACTTGGAACCATTAGGATTGAGTCATGGTGTTTTTTGTGATTATGGTGCTTTTGGTCTTTCTTGATTTGTTGTGCTTGATTGGTGACTTTGTTTATGTCTAGTGTATAGCCATACCACTTTGTTTGTGAAGTCGTGTTGTTAGTGGTTTTCATGGTTTTCTTATTGTTTGTTTCTTGTGCTTGCATTTTCATTTTTGAGTCTTCAGAATTGGTTGAGAAAGATGAAAGATAATGAAGCTCAGGCAGAGCTAAATGAAACCTAACAGGTAATGTAAGACACGAATGAAGATCGGTGCATGAGTAAGTTCAACGGAAGGTAAGTGTATGACATCTAGTTGGATTGGTTGGGTCCAATGGTGTAAATGGATGATGGCATAACATTCATGAGAAATGTAATCAAGAAAGGTAAAGTGAATGGATTTGATGTGTCATATGCCTTGGCTATGTTAGGAATTTTGTTGTGCATGTGTTTCACATATAAAGGGACTTCTCTTAACCTTAACCTTATGATATTTGGTTTATGTTGATGTTTATAGGTATACACGTATGCATGTATGTATGTCGTGTTTGACAATGTCATCATGGATCATGATTGTTCAATGCTAATAGTTATATGTATATATATGTATGTATGTCACTATTTGACAGGGTCGTTAGGAATCATTCTTGTGGAGGAATGATTGCTTACACAGGTGAATGATGTGAAGAGGCTTCAGGTCTTACGAGGAATCAATTGGGAGGAGTAGCCTAACATATTTATGAGGTCAATATCATGTGGTTATGAGTTGATATTATGCGATTATATTATGTCTATTCTATGGACATGTAACTTGAGGGATAGATAAGAAAAATGAAAGAAGTGTGGTATGCGACATGCTAAGACAAGCATGGATAAGACATTGAAAGAAAAGTTGCTTGATAAAGATAGTGTGGTTTTGGATATGTGGTACTATTGTTGTGCATATGTTGTATATGTTGTACATGTTGCATATGTATTTGTGTGCATGCACTAACACTCAAATTATATACATTAAACACCCTAAACTTGATTTTTTTTAAATTATCAAATTTTGCTTAAAATTGATCATGTAAAAGTTATTTCATATATTAATCAGAATATATATATATATAGATAGTTTGAAAATGTTTATAAATTTTTATGGTGATGAAAGATAATTATCTCAAATTTGATTTGATTTGATTTGGTATATGAGTCAAATGTATTTTATGTAAATGGTTTTGGCATTTATAGCGTGCTAACCTATGATATTGGTGATCTATGGTGTTGCATGCCCATAGTATTGGTAGCCTATGGTATTGTGCTATTGGATTGGATGTAATGAATCCTTTAAAAGACTTAGGATGCTATTGCATTGAGAGGAGCTCTACAGCCTAGTATGGGGGTATATCTCAAGTAAAAACCTAAACGTAAACATATGGTGTAGATCTAACCTAAAAGCATAAACATATGAATGTAAATAAATGTAAATGTAAACAACCTAGTATGGAACAGATCTCACATAAATGTCAACATATAAATGTAAACGTAAATGTAAACAAGGGTAGACCTCACATATAAATGTAAAATTAAATGTAAACAAGGGTAGACCTCACATAAAAACGTAAACATGTAAAGGTAAACTTAAATGTAAATGTAAATGTAATGTTTAACATTTAACATTTTTAAACTAATGTCGGCACTATGTAAAAATCAATCTAATTATTAGTATATATAACCACAATATAAATTTAAAATATAAAGACATTTAAAGATGTATGGTAGATAAATAAAAATATAAACAAACTATATATATATATATATACTCGAGAGGAAGAGTAAATAAATAGAAATATAAATAAACTAGAGGTACCATAAAATCTCCTTTTATATTTATTCCATATATCTTTTTATATTACAAAAATCAAAAAGATATACTAATAGGTGAAGTTTATGAGACAAATATGACAAATATTATTAATACCATGTTCCAAATACCATATTTATAAAAGAAATATGGTAAATAAATAAATACCAGCCTAGATCCATCTTAACTCTGAATCTATCAAGGGTCGAGAGGGATCAAATCCTTGAGATGAAAACCTCTTTTTTGAGCGCAAAACTTGAAAGGTTTGCACGTGAGAGATTTGATCCCTTGATCTAGGTTGGTTGTAATAAGGTTGTTGCACAGAGAGACATTCTTTATGATAGAGATGTTGTAATGTAATGTAATCACATGTAAACATTTTTACTCAGTCTAAATAAAATAAAAATAAAAATAAAGCTACTTTAAAATAAAGATAACTTCAAATTAAAATAATAAGGTAAAGTTGACTTGTTCAAATTACCAATGGTTTTTGACCTCAAGTTTTATGAGAACTCATGGTATTGACCCATGGTATTCATGTGGAATATAACATATTTAAAGGAGGAAACTAAACCAACCTAGATCCATCTTTACTTTGGATCTACTAGGCGCAGAGAGGGATCAAATCTGGTTTCACTCTAAAAGAAGTTTGCATCTCAGGAAATTTGATCTCTCTCTAGGCTTCGTAGATACAGATTTAAGATGGATCTAGGTTGGTGTAGTGTGAGACAATACAATGGAAAGGGGATGGATTAATGTCTATTTATTTGTGGACATAGTTCAAATTGGGTAATCCATGTATATTTATGTTTTCTTTGTATTATTCAAAAGTGAGTTGTAGCATTAACTATTTCTTTATTTGACATAGCTTATATATGTGTATGTTTTGTGTATATTGCTAGAGTTGATATATCTATATTTCTTGTGTATTATTCAAATTGGTATATTTATGTTTCTTGTTTCCATATTAACATAACCTTTGGATGATAGCAATTACCGGGTTGGATCGAGCTCTGCAAAGTGAGGATCAATGGTTTCAAATTCAATTAGAGGGTTTCGCCATAAAGATTAGTTTGCTCACAATTATTGTTGAATAAATTTGGATATGATAGAGATGGGTCAATAGAAGTTTCAAGTTTGGATTAGAAATTTAGCTTAAAATATATATAGAATCTAGACATTGAAATTTACCCATTCCAAATTAAAATTAAATTAAAATTGATACTTGTTATTTGTAGTCAAATATTTTGTGTTATTTGTGTACCTAGAAATCAATTGAAGCTTCTTAATATCTATTATTTGGTTCTTTACATTGGACTCAATTCCTAGTTTTTGTTAATCATATTATTAGATTTGATTTTTACAAGTTTTAGAAATCTGTAATATTAATAAATTTGATGCATTTTACTTTTTTATATTTTTAGACAATCTTAAATAAGAGGCATCTAGAACATTTTATAAAAATGAAATTAATGTTGGAGATGAATAAACAAAATTATCCTTATGAGAAAAAAAAGGCCATTAATTTTTTTTTTTTGAAATTTTGAATATGAAGATTATTTATCTTCTTTAGAATGTTGAAAACATAATTTGAGTACTTATAGAATATATATTTTCAAAATTTATAATTAATTTCAAGATGTAATGATATAGGTGATGTTCTTGAAGTATTATATAAACATGAAATGAAATTAATGGTTCAAATCCGTCTGGATCAAAAAAAACATATAAATGAAATTGACATATTTATATCAATTTACGTTTTTTATATGTATTTTAAATTCTAGAAAACATGTTGAATTTTCTGGCCTCTATTTATCATTTATATCATACGGTGAATGTACTCAATTCAGAATTTTGCTAGCCTTTTCAAAATGTCATTTATTAGTTTTGAGTTTAAAATTTAGACATTGATACCATCGATTGTTACGTTAAAGTGAAAACCCAATTCAATCTCAAAACTATCAATGGTTCCCATTTACCAGAAGTTCAAATCTCTTCTGCAAAATTCATGAAATTATGTATTGTGGCTTCACGGACCAAAGTAGAGCTGTGGAAGATACTGCTTGTAGGCGACCCGGGGACGGTGTGAAATCTCTGCGCATTGGGGGCCCTAAAGGAGCTAACTGTAGCCCAGAGAATGGACTCTATGGATGCCTCGAATAGAGAATCACTCGAGCACGGTAGAGGACAGGTTCTCAATATGAAATTTTTGTACTGGCTTCTGAGAGAGGTGACCTGAGTGGCCATGCGGCATTCAGACAGTCAACCCACCTTTACTTCTCCAGGCCCTGATTTCATATTGAGACCCTGTCCTCTGTTGTGCTAGAGCCATTCTTTGTGCAAGGCATCCATACCGTCCATTCTCTGGGCCGCCCATTAAGTGAGCTACGAGGCCAACCGCCCTATCCTTTAGGGCCCCCACTACGCAGAGATTTCACACCAGTATGTTCCACAATTCGTTCCATAATTCTATTTTGATCGCTGAAGCCACAAAACATAAATTTGGTAGTAGTTTCGGAACAGATGCCCAGGTTCATTTCGAATTTTTGTTGGGCCGCTGATAATTTCATGAATTTTGCAAAAAAATATTTGAATTACTTGTAAATTGGCATCATTGACAGATCTGAGATTGAATTAGGGTTTGATTTTAACCTAACACAATCGATGGTAGCAAGGTCTAAATTTTAAACTCAAAACTAAGAAAAAGTTATCTAAATTAGGAATGTTGTACTTTCACAAAACGTAAATAAGTTTGTGAATAAAATATTTTCTTTTTGATTATGAGTATATGATTGATGTATATTCACTTTTTGAATCTTTAGAATGCAAATGTAAACAACTCAATATGGGGTAGATTTCACATAAAAATGCAAACATGTAAAATGTAAATGTAAAAATGTAAACAACCTAGTATCGAATAGATCTCACATAAATGTCAACATATAAATGTAAGCTTAATTGTAAATGTAAACGTAATGTTTAACATTTAACACTATTTAAAAATCAATCTAATTATTAGTATATATAACCACAATATAAATTTAAAATATAAAAACATTTAAAGATGTATGGTAGATAAGTAAAAATATAAAATATTCATATAATTTATATTTATATCATATTTATATATATTTATATATATAATATATATATATATATATATACTCGAGAGGACAGTAAAAAATAGAAATATAAATAAACTAGAGGTACCATAAAATCTCCTTTTATAATTATTCCATAAATCTCTTTATATTTACAAAAACTAAAAAGATATACTTTATATAGGTGAAGTTTATGAGACAAATACATGGGACAAATAATTGTTAATACCATATTCCAAATACCATATTTATAAAAGAAATATGGTAAATAAATAAATACTAGCCTAGATCCATCTTAACTCTGAATCTATCAAGGGTCGAGAGGGATCAAATCCTTGAGGCGCAAACCTCTTTTTTGAGCACAAAACTTGAAAGGTTTGCACGTGAGATATTTGATCCCTCGATCTAGGTTGGTTGTAATAAGGTTGTTGCAGAGAGAGACATTCTTTATGATAGAGATGTTTTAATGTAATGTAATCGCATGTAAACATTTTTACTCAGGGTAAATAAAATAAAAATAAAAATAACCCTACTTTAAAATAAAGATAACTTCAAATTAAAATAATAAGGTAAAGTTGACTTGTTCAAATTACCAATAGTTTTTGACCTCAAGTTTTATGAGAACTCATGGTATTGACCCATAGTATTCATGTGGAATATAACATATTTAAAGGAGGAAACTAAACCCACCTAGATCCATCTTTACTTTGGATCTACAGGCGCGGAGAGCGGAGAGGGATCAAATCTGGTTTCACTCTAAAAGAAGTTTACATCTCAGGAGATTTGATCTCTCTCTAGGCTTCGTAAATACATATTTAAGATGGATCTAGGTTGGTGTAGTGTGAGACAATACAATGGAAAGGGGATGGATTAATGTCTATTTATTTGTGGACATAGTTCAAATTGGGTAATCCATGTATATTTATGTTTTCTTTGTATTGTTCAAAAGTGAGTTGTAGCATTAACTATTTCTTTATTTGACATAGCTTATATATGTGTATGTTTTGTGTATATTGCTAGAGTTGATATATCTATACTTATTGTGTATTATTCAAATTGGTATATTTATGTTTTTTGTTTCTATATTAACATAACCTTTGGATGATAGCAAATACAGGGTTGGATCAAGCTCTCTAAAGTGAGGATCAATGGTTTCAAATTCAATTAGAGGGTTTCGCCATAAAGATTGGTTTGCTCACAATTATTGTTGAATAAATTTGGATATGATAGAGATGGGTCAATAGAAGTTTCAAGTTTGGATTAGAAATTTAGCTTAAAATATATATAGAATCTAGACATTGAAATTTACCCGTTCCAAATTAAAATTAAATTAAAATTGATACTTGTTATTTGTAGTCAAATATTTTGTGTTATTTGTGTACCTAGAAATCAATTGAAGCTTCTTAATATCTATTATTTGGTTCTTTACATTGGACTCAACTCCTAGTTTTTGTTAATCATATTATTAGATTTGATTTTTACAAGTTTTAGAAATCTGTAATATTAATAAATTTGATGCATTTTACTTTTTTATATTTTTGGACAATATTAAATAGGAGGGATCTAGAACATTTTATATAAATAAAATTAATGTTGAAAATGAATAAACGAAATTATCCTTGTAAGAAAAAAAAAGTCATAATTTTTTTTTTGAAATTTTGAATATGAAGATTATTT